>JARCZZ010030358.1:0-14839 GCA_030323915.1 Brotogeris chrysoptera | reverse complement strand
TCCAAGCCCCATCCAACCTGGCCTTGAACACTGCCAGGGATGGGGCAGCCACAGCTTCTCCGGGCACCCTGTGCCAGGGCCTCACCACCCTCAGAGGGAAGAATTTCTTCCTAATCTCTGATCTGAATCTCCCCTTTGCTAGTTTAAAGCCGTCCCCCCCTTGTCCTGTCCCTACAGGCCCTTGTAACAAGTCCCTCTCCATGTGTTTTCTACAGAAGTTCAAACTGATGCTTTCCAGCTAGCCTGATGGCAGTATCTGGTTGATGGGGCTGGGAAGAGGAGACGCTCCAGTCCTACCAGCCCTGTCTCCCATCACTGCCCAAGACCAACCCTTGGCACCACCATCTTGGTCCCCAGATTTGGGGGGACACCAGAACCCTTCTGAAGATGCTCCACTTTTCCCCGCAGCCTGATTCCAAGGAGAATGTGAACGGGCTGAAATAGGATCCACCAAAAGGACCTCCCAAAAAAACCCCTAGCGCAGGGCTGGGATTTGTACCCATTTGCCATCTCCTGCTACTACCCGGTGCCCAGTCTCATGGAGATGGGACTCAGGTCTCTTCACCTTTATTTGACCACAACTTATATTCCACTCCCAAAAGAGCTTCAATATATTATCTCAAGAGAATTTCCAGCATCAAACCTCACTTTTACAGCCATGCATCCTAAATTCCTTTATGGTTTGTTAAGTGGGACCTCCCCTGAGCATTCTCTCCCTCCAGAGAGCCATGAGCATCTCCTCTTGGAAATGGCGATTATGATAGCAGTGATAAAGGGATCTCAATTCAGTCAGATAAGACTGAGTACATAACAAGGAAAAACACAGAACCTCTCCAATAAATGCATAAAGTTACTTTATTTTCAGTATACATTTAATTTTGAAAAATAGAAATGCTAAAATATCTCATCATCTTCATCTTTTGATTCCATAAAAGTCACAATAGAAAGCTTCATAAAACTGTAAAACACTATAATGTTATCAGGAAGTTCATGTTTTATACTACTGGAAAAAAAAAATCATTTTAATATATTGAAATGTTTTCTGCTTTTTTTCCTTATGTTCCACCATCTTGATCCGCTTCGTTTAACACAACGGTTTTTATTCTTTCCTCCAAAGCAAATACAGAGAATTGAAAACAACAACAAAAGTATCTGAAAGTGCGCATTGATTCAAAATAAAATATAATCAAATAAACCCACAAAGATGAATCGGCCACGATGACAGGGAAGGGTGGGCTCCAGGGGCAGGGACAAAGGTGGCTGCAGCTGGTGGCCGTCATGAGGGTCCCACCATGAGGTGTTGGGATTGGTGTTGATTTTTAAGGGAATAACCAAGAAAGGAGACGCGGCCACCAATGAAGTGCTATCATCAGGCACCAGGAAAGGAAATGCTTTTAGCTCCCGCCACCAGAGTTGCGTGTGGTTTTCATGGAAAGCTACAGAAACCTTTGTCCCGTCCCTTCAGCCACGCTCTGTACAACAGCTCCCTTGGGTTAAAACAAAAAAAACATTAAGTAAAAAAGAGAGAGCTCTAGATCAGCAGTCAATACATTTCAAGTACATTTAACACGGTTTGGAAGTGGAAGACCTCATTTTTGTGGAGACACATCACCAGGTGCCAGCAGATGGGAAGCCGCTTCGCTCTATCCACCTAGTTTGATCTTTTCTCCATCAAGCTTTTGGGGTTTCTACGCATCAAAGGTCTGGGCAAAACACAACATACTCTCAGTATCTGGAGGCTCTCCAAAGGGAGTCCCTGCTCCCTTTGGGAGCCAGGGACTGGTGTTGACCAAGGGGTGGAAGCCAGCTGCTGAATCCAGCATTGAGCTCTCCAGATTATCTAGCCTCCAAATAATCACAGGAGGCATCACAGAGCCACTCCTCTGGCCATTTCTGACATTTCCCAAGCCTTCCTGAAGCAGATTCAGGCTGGGTTCCCAGGATGCCGATCCACAAGTCAACTCACATTTTCCGGAAGCCAGAACCAAGACCCCTTCGGAGGGAGTAGGGGAATGTATGGACGCGCGTGCATGTGTGTACGTGCTGTGCAGGCACCTCTGCAGCTCCATCCTCTTCCTACTAAGCTCAAAGTACCATGGAATCCATCAACTCAACCTTCTACCAAAGCCCTGTAGGGCAGTATGGTGGCCAGCTGCTTCTACAGCGCATCTGGACAAGAAAAGAACAGCCCTATTCTGTACCTCCCCTCACTGATGAAGCCACTACGAGTGAGTAAATTTGGCATAAAAGGTCTCAGCACCATCATGAAATTCTGTTAAGTAAAACCAAAACAGACTTCGGTTTTGAACAGAAAGCAGCAATGTGCCTGTCCTCTGCGGTAGGATTTTTCTCCATTGGGGAATAGGCCCTTACAGATGGGCTTTGTTCTTTTTTCTTTCATGAAGCTTTTACTGTCTTATGCATAGTCCTCATGTTTCATCCAAAAAAAATGTCTCGATGAAGACACTTTCCAATTTCCAGCTTCCCAAATGCACATTCACATGCGCACAGAGAGAAAAATCCTCTCTCCCACGGTGATACTTACTCACCTGGTTTAAAAACAAAAGCCTGGGCCTGCTGAATGGATGGCTGGGTCTAGGACCCTGCAGTCAAGATTCAGGGTAAATTCTCTAGATGATGGTGAATAGATGTGGGATGTAGAGGATGCAGATGTTTCTGAGCCTGGCAAACACGAGCATTGGGATAACCATCTCAGTTGGCCAACCTCAACTATCTTTCTCCTCTGTTGTGCCGTCAACATGCCTGAAGTGCATTTGGGGTCTTCTCATGCGTACACATATACGCACGCGCACACATCCCCCTGTGTTTCCAAAGAAGCAGTCTGTACAACACCGCGTAGGAAATCAACAACAGGAATACAATCAGCATCTGTCCACTGACGCCAGTAGCCAGTCACTATTTTGCTTGCCAACATTACATTTCAGACTCTATACCTAGATCACAGGAGATTTAAGTGACATCCCATCTCCTTCGTAGTAAAGTTACTTATTAAAAAAATAACATAACCCTAAGTAAAATAGATGCTTCAGAGTAGAAGGTGTCAATCAGACTGATCCAGCCCTGTGCCATGTCCTGGAGATTGTGGTGGTGTGGTTTTGTTTTTGTGGGCTTTTTTCTTTGTAAAAATCACATTATGCATGGTACAATACATTGTTTTGTACAGAAAGCCTGGCATCTAGAAATAAGAGGTAGAACTACTCATAACTATATGTTTCCTGCTGCAGGAAAAATTCATTTTTCTTTACAGTAATTAAAAAAAGGTTAAAAAAATTGACAACAACAACGACAACAAAAAAAAGTTTTAGGTTAGGCCCCCATAATTTAAACAAAATAATCTAGGAAAATAACACTCTTCCATGTACCCGACAGATTAAGTCCATTAAAGTGTTTCTTTAAAAAACAAAAATTGCATAGGAAAGGGACATTTCAAAACACGTGCTACAGTGATGGCAATGGCTGGTCTGTGCTGGGAGTGAAGTACCTTTTCCTTTTCCTTCCTGTGTTAACTAAAAGTATAGGCTTTAAGAGCAAGTTAGTGTTAGCAGCACTTTCCAGCATCTTCCAGCAGGGTAAGCAAGAAATGAGCCTGGAGGTCAGGTTTGTTCTGCCGGGTGACAGATGGACACAGAGACACTGATTCATGACTACAGTAATGCCGGTTCCTCTGCCATCTCCCGGGGGTATGACATGGTATCCTTAATTCTTCTGCCCTCTGCCTGCGAATGAGGTGCGGGTCGAGGTGCAAGAGAAGGCAAAACGAGTCTTGGTCAGTGTGGGAGAATCTGGTGAGGAGGGACCAGAGGAGATTTGCAGGGGCAAGAGTGGAGGGGCAGCGTGGGATGTCTCATTACCTATGCAGTGGGGAGCGGAGAGCATTTTAATGTTTGGCTAGTGACAAAACAAAATCCCATAGAAGGTTTAACAGACAGACACATTACAAAGTAGTTTCTGTTCCCTTGCTCCTCCAGAAATAACCATTGTCTTCAGGCTCAAGGTCTATTCTAATTTGAGGCACAACTTTTACTGGAGTTCGTGGAGGGCTGTGAAGAGAAAGAAGGACAAGGTGAGCATGGGGACTGCCTCCTGCTTCTTGGCCACCCTTAACGTGGTCTGCCACGCTCAGAACTTCTGCCAGCACAGCCTCCCAGCACCCAAATCCTGAAAAAAATCAGTCTTTACAAAGAAAACAGAGGGGCAACTGGGAAAACCACAGATCCCGGGATCTACTGAGATACCCAACGGAGTGTCACATCGAGCAATGGACCAAATGCTTGACTCCTGAAACCAGTTCCTTGCATTTGCATATACAAAACAGCTATCTGAAACTGGCAGCTTGTAGACACCAAGTAAATAACCTTGTCAGGCAGTGGTCATAAACAGCTCCTCAAGAGAAGGCCCACATATCATGTAATATTAATGAGTTGGTCTAAACACTGCTCACGCCAGGAAGCAAATCCACTAATTTCATGGACTGAGGAGCTCTGAATATCTGGTGCTTGTGCTTCACACCAAGCTGAGACAACTCTCATCAGCTGCCTTTGAAGTAATGCGGTTAGAGCCACTGAGATGGTCTTTACACACACTCCTGGAAGCCCAGATACTTCCAGCCAGATTGAATGGGGCTTGGAGCAACCTGGTCTAGTGGAAGGTGTCGCTGCCCGTGGCAGGGGTTGGAACTGGATGAGCTTTACGGTCCCTTTCCTAATTCTAGGATTCTATGATTTCAGAGGAGTATTACTGCCTTGGTGTAGAGCAGACTCCTGACACTGGGAGATAGGAGGGGTTGAGCCTGGGCTGAGCTCTGAGCAATCCGTATTTGATTCTACCCTGCTGCAATTTCAGGTTATTATTTACGTTCCACCACAGACATGGGAAAATGGATTACTTCCTCTTCGCAACATCCTGTTACATGACCGGAGGAAAGCACAGCAGGAATTTTCTCTCACTGTCTTTTTTCCTAAAGACTAAACCAATCCAAATAATTTCATTTTTTTACCCAGGTAGATGTGTTTTTTAGACTCCTCTAAGTTGATCAACACCTTTCTTCCGGTTTTCAGACCCCAAGGCAGCCATAGGTACTGAAGCTGGGGTCCAACCAAGGCTGGCGGAGGCCCCAGGACTCCAGTTGCCCAATTCCAGCTCAGGGCTAGAAATTCATAGAATCATAGGATAGTTTGGATTAGAAGGGACCTTAAAGCTCATCTAGTTCCAAGTCCCTGCCATGGACAGGGGGACCCTCCCCTAAGACCAGGTTACTGCAACCCTGTGTTGGGAATTCTTTCCAAGTGGTTTTTAAGAGTTTCCTACAGGGAAACAGAAACTTTGCCTCATTGACTTTAGGTATAATGAAGGGCAGTTGAGACAGTTTTGAGGCATCATTGTAAAGCATCTTTTGGGGTGCTTACCTTGGCATGGTGTGTGATTGAAGGAAAGGAATTGTATCAGCACGACGTGTGGCGTTCAAGGAATGTTGGTGATTTTTCTCCTGTTGGAAAGAAAGGCTTGTTCGTCATTGCCTGCAGCACTGATGGCTTCTCCGAGCCCAGCCTCAGTTTCTCCATCTATTTGGCAATGCTTTTTTACTGCTGCCTGCCAGATGAATTTCACAGCTTGTGAGGAAAAATACTCATTTTCTCTCTCTCTCAGCACCGAGATGAAATCCCCTGAACTGCCAACATGACCAAAAGCCCATTTCCCAAGCCTTTCACCACTTGACACTTACCTTTTACCTACACCTCTTTAGTTACCCTGCACTCCTCATTGTTGCACCAAAACTCCCTGCGAGAAAATACGTGGTTTCTTGCCTCTTATGGCTTTCCTTTTCTGACCCAGTATGGGGAAGTGTACTCTCTATTAATAATAATCCTGTTCTTGCTATTACTGAAGGAAAGCTAATGTCAGCAGTATTATTGTACTATAGTAGTATACCTTGAATCCCAGAGCACAGTTACAGTTGAGGACAACACCACAGTGTTGTGGATTCCAGATACTTTTCTAATCAAAGGGCCTGATTTTATTTTTTTTTTTTGCTTATTTTCCAATTAAAAGCAGTAAATAGATTACTAGATTATAAAAACGTACAAGGACGCTGTGAATGCTCCATCACTGGCGGTGTTCAAGGCCAGGTTGGACAGAGCCTTGCGTGACACAGTTTAGTGTGAGGTATCCCTGCCCAAGGCAGAGGGGCAGGAACTGGATGACCTTAAGGTCCTTTCCAACCCTAACTATTCTATGGTTCGATAAACAGGCAAACCAACTACTGATCTGCTCGTGGATGATTTACCCTGTGCTGTTTCAAAGCACATTCCAACAAACAGGTTGACATAAAAACGATCTTTTTCTTACCTATTTCAGCCTTAAAGATACTGAAAACAGTGGATCTGATTGTAAAATCCTGGGTAACAACATGTAGGAAGAAATGTGGTTTTAGCACATCAGGCTGTTTGCACAGAAAAATCAGGAGGATCTCTTTGGATTTTCTTTTATTTTCCTTATCAGGAAAACACCGAGAATATAGTCAGGGACATGCCTCTTTGGCTTTGTTTTATTATGCCAGTCCCTAAGCGTTCCCGTATCTAAAGACAGACAGAGCGAGGCCTAGGATCATCATAGAATCATAGGATAGTTAGGGTTGGAAAGGACCTTAAGATCACCTAGCTCCAATCCCCCTGTCATGGGCAGGGACACCTCCCACTAAACCATGCCACCAAAAGCAAGGGACTTGGGTACCAGCTCTTAAACTCAAATGACAGTTTAAGGATCTAAAGGTCTGTGGCTTTAGGTCCTACTCCTAGAAACCACCACCAGCCTTGCAGCAACACTCATTTATTACTATCATTTGTATTTCTTCCCTCCTGCCTCATGACAAACCAGCCTATTGATCTCCAGATGTGTTTAAGAGCAGGTTGGACAGGGTTTTGAGCAGCCTGGTCTGGTGAAAGGTGGCCTGCCTGTGGCAGGTGGTTGGAACTGGATGAGCTTTAAGGTCCCTTCCAACCCAAACCGTTCTGTGATTCTATGGATCCCATTGCTCATTGTGTTGTAAAAAGTGAGGGCAAATGCAAAAAAGCTAAGGTCAGTTGTTATTCCCATCCCTCACTTAAAAGGCTATAATACGGAAAGTTTAAATGACTGAAAATAAAGATGGTAATAACCAATTACAAGTATTAAGGTAAGAAATTAATAAGCAACAGAATAACACAAAGGCAAATCACCTAAGAAGGGAAATATGTTAATGGTCAACTGACCGTCAGTGTCACGTGCAATCAAGTACATGCTTAATTATTCTTTTAAGCACTGGTTTTTGCAGCTGCTTGGCACTAAGGAAGCAAACAGTAACAGGACAGCGATGCAGTTTAGACATGCTGCAAATCCAGAACACTAGGCTCGGAAGAAAAAAAATCAATCAAACCATCAACAGAGTTAACACAAAACAGGAAGGGTCAGAAAAGAGAGGAGGAGAGTGGCCAAGAGACCTGCTAGTAGCTGGATAAAAGTGCTTAAGCTGGAGGCACCAGAAGGAACAACATCAAATTTGTAATGCAAAAATAAAGAAACCCCTCACAACCCCCAAATCTGTCATTAATCAGAGGCCTGGAAATTAAAAATGAGAAAAAAAAAAAAAAAGAACAAGAAAAAGTAATTCTCAAGCAATAGGAAGGCTGGTTCGTTTGCTGGTTTAAATCATTCTAAATATATATATTTTTGTACTGCAAGTCACAGTCAAGCAGGCATGCAAGAGGTTAGTTCTACTCACTGTCAGCAGGTTTGCTACCACTTAGGAAAGGTTCCTGCTCCATGATGTCCATTGGTATTTTAATACTTGGGACTTTTTCTGAGTAGGGGCAGTCAGACTGTGAAAGAAACGTGTAAAAGGTCTTAGAATATTTTCACTGCTCACTCCCTTATCGTCTCCCACAAATTATAATTATCCTTCACATAGTTTCTGTAGGAATGAGGAAAAGAAAAGGAGAAAAAATAAAGCGGCATCGTCTAGCTTAGTCACCTGCTAGTTTCCACTGGTCCCCCCTGCACCCCACTTTCCCTCTTCCTTCACACTAGGAAAGTAACACAGATTGAAGAAATAATCTGGTGTGATCGTTCTCTTCCCCTTTCCCCACCTCACTAGCTCCCTTGCCACCAGCTTACAGGACAACATCCAATTCACCTTGGAGTCGGCTGCAGGAAATACTGATGGAAAACGCATTTGTAGGCAGCAATAACAGGACATTGCTCAGCAAAAGAAACAACCCTCCGTGATTTCTGTAAACCCCCTTTTTACTTCCCAATTGCTCAACAAGGATAGGGCCAGACATGATACAGCAGCTGGAATGTCTCAACTACCCCTCTAACTTAAGCTGAGTCAAACCCAGTCTTAATCACACCTCTATTTCCAGTAAAATAGTTCATCAAACAAAGGGCCCTCCTAAGAATTCAGTGCTCCCAGCCAGCTGGGAGAAACTGGCCAAGAAAAGGCACAAGTACAGAGAGAAGCCATACACAGGAGCCTCTGGAGTCTGGGTCCCAGCATCATTCATACGCCAGTGGCTTCAATACGCCACTTGCTTACGCTTAGCAGAAGGTACTTGGAATTAATTTGCTTTTTAAACTTAAAAGTAACCTCTCATAACCAAGGAAAGGCTGATATTGCGTAACTTGGCAAAGGAAGTGAGGAGGCGTTTGCCAGAAATGTTAACACATCTTTGTTCCTGGAGAGAACTAAACACGAGCACACGGCTGGTGTGGAGGGAGACCTTTGAATCAGGGCAGGAAAATACTGCAGAGGTCAGAGAATCCTTCTCCCTGGATTATTATTTAAATTATCCTGTAACACAACTGACATCCAGTGCAGTGTTTCATATTCCAATAAACAAAAATGTATCCTCAGGAGCATTTTTCCGAGGCTGAGGGATACCCATAGCTCAAACAAAGATAAGCTTGCTGAGCAATGAAGCACTGAGGCAATGAAGCCATCCCCAAATCCCAGAGCGTAAGAGCTGGGTAACCTCACCAACATATTAACACCGTCTCAATGATAATAAATCAGTGCAAGAGGTCTGTGAACAGCAATGCTGATGATCAGGGTCTACTTGAGATTTCCCCATCTAAAATGAACAAGGAGACAGAGGAAGTATCTGCAGTTAGCAAAAACACCCCAAGGGGAGAAAAGACCATTACACAGTACTTCTGACTGAAAATTTGTATACTAGCCCCTATATACTACAGTAAAAAATTGTCTGCCCTTTCTTGAATCATGCATTTTTTGACATAAAAATGGAGATGAGACCAAGGTGCTTGAGTTTTCATTTGGCAAATGGAGTAATTAGTTTGTGGGGGCATATTTCTGGAAGGGAAAGGGTAAAAATGATGAAACCAATAATGCCAAGTGCTCTATGTTCAGGAATCTGGTAAAGCCAGTGCTGAAAATAAAACAAGAAAAGTTAAGAACCAACATTTTGCATAAATTCTCTTACACATTAGGTCAATTACTGTACCTGGAATTCACGAAAAGCCTGAGAAGGGAGGAGATAGCTTAGAACATACTGGAAATACGGGCATCATGGCTCAGGATATGGTGCTGTTGGATTCAAATCAGTCAAGAGAGGGGATGGAGTCAAACCCTTGCTGACTATTCTCTACATACAGTAGGGCATTTTGCCTAATTTTGGTTTGCACCAAGCTGTCACAGCTGATGAAACCCTTGGCTCCCAGGAACTGAAGGAATGATGGGAACAGGGAGCTTGCTGTCTGAAATAAGAGCCGATCTCCCTAGCTGGGATTCAGCATGATTTAACAAGGAGTAGATCCAGGCTACTTCCTACAACGCTGCACCATCACCTCTAAGGAAGTTCAAGGTTTGCCTCTTGCAGTGTACACGCTCCACTTTAGACACCATATATTATTTGTAGAAAGGTCTTCACATTATTTTCTCATTGGAATACCCTGACTTTGTTGCCTCTAACACAGATCTGCAGAGGTGTTTCATAGCTCTAGCATAAAGGACTTGGATTCTAGCTTGCCTTCAGCCAATACTGAGGTTGTCTTCTCCGTTGATGCAAACTTAAGCAAGATTAGGCATTGGGATGGTCTGGGGGAGCTCCTGGAGCTGCCATTTTTTTCTCGAGGACATCAGATGTATTATCTGTCCCACAAGGAGGGCTGATTTGGTCAATCTGCTCATTGCAGGAAGGATGCAGATGATGCCCCCAGCATAAACCTTCTACAGAGCAAAGCCCAGTCACTGACCTGGGCAGTGGGCTTGTGGAAGGGCCAGCTGACTCTTCCTGCTGCCTGTCTCCTCCCAGAAAGCAATCCCTTCTTATTTCTTTCTCCTGTTGTGTTAAAATGTTGTGGGTTTTTTTGGTTTGCTTGGGTTTCTTTCCAGATTTGGGTCATTTTTACCTCTGCCTTCATTATAGAGAAGCCCTTCTTCAGGAACCCAGGCTGTTACACAGTAGTATTTGAGCTCATGCTAGACCTGGGTAGGAGAATGCTCAAAGGCACGAGGACTACATTTCTTCTTCTTACATATACAGAAAAAAATAGAACAATCTAAGGCACATGGATCTGGTCTGGGCAAGTCACCCTGCTCAGCAATGACATAAGCAGCTACATTTCACTATTTTAGGGCATTCTGCAACCTAAGGTAGGACCAAAGAGTATGCTGCATAAAGGCATGTATGCTTTGGAAATACTTAGGTCATGAGTATTATCACCAGAAAGCAGGCTTGCCTGCAGTGCGACAAGTCACATATATTTGTGCCTTTAAAAAGAGTAATTAAAGAAGTATCAAAAAAGGGAACCAGAAAACATTTAGAAGCAACAGAACTGCTGGTGAAAACCATTCTCCTCCTAAAATGTAAAAGACAGCGACAGGAGAGAGAGGCAAGATGAAACCAGGCAGGGTGATGAAAGGTGTTCTAGTAAAGGGTATGGCATCTCAGCAGGTATCTAGTGTTCTTGTGGAGAGTGTGATTTCATTTTTGGCAATGCAAGTATGACCTACCACAGGCTGGTGACATCTGGAAAAGGGAAGGCAATGTGGAAAAGGAACCTTGTTTGTTTGAATCGGCAGCAAAAGACTGAACTGTTTGGCTTCAAAAGAGGCTGGGAAGGGGCACGGACTCTCCCCTCGGATTAGCTACCTAGAAATGAGTGATTTGACAAGACCAGAAAGCTCCTTACATCATCATTGTCACTGTCCACACTGCTCTTCTTCTTTTTCTTCTTCTTCTCATCCTCTTTCTTTTTCTTGTCCTTTTCTGGAATGACGTCATCAAGAAAGCTTAAGTCATGCTGGGAGAAGAGGTAGTCCATGGCTTTTCTGACTGCTACAAGTGCCAGGATCTGAAAAGGCAGAGAAAGACATCTCAGACATAATTTACCTTTAATTGGGAATACTGTGAATTCCACTTTATGCTGCTTCTTAACCCCACACGCTTTAATTCTGGCTGGAAATAAACAAACCACCACCAGATGCCTACCGAGACTCGCAGGCTGAAAACTCAACTTGACTACTAACAGACACAACCCTGACAACTGCAGACTGCCTTTAAAAGTTTGTTCTGAGCAATGATGATCAACGGCACAAGCAATTCCTAGCAAAAGATCTCAAACTTTGATTTGCGCAACTCAAGACGCAATTACAGAAGTAAGAAATTACTTAGGGGGTGGAAAGATGCCATGTAGACACCCGTCATTATGCTGCTATGAATTAACTTGTGTATTAAAAGTGCTTTTCCTGCATATAAACAGAGGTTTGGTTATTGGCTGGATCTTCACAGATTGGAAGTTTACAGCCTTTTTGTTCATGAGCTCAAATAATTGAGGCTTTGTCATCAGACCCAGTTACCTCTAAGCCGTGACTACATCACCAAGTTTGCACCACTGTAAAAAACTTCAGCAGTCTTCAGTTCACTCGGATTCTCTCTTCTAGGCAAAGAGTGTCCAGACCTTAGATTCAGCTTTCAACAGCATGAAAATGCAACGGAACAGCGTTTCAGTGGGAACTGCTTATCTTTAATGCCTTTATACATGAGCGTGTGTCCAAGCAAGAACATTTGGAGGATTTTCTTCCCATGCACCATCTTTTCTCTTCTCATTTCACCAGCAGCAGAGAACAAATGCTTGACCCTGTTCTGTTTTCTGCTTTCCCTTTCCTAAGTGCACCCACAACTGAAATTCTACTTGTCTATAAACCTGAAATCAGGTGACATGGGGCACAGGTTTCTTCGGGGAGTTTCATAAGGCTTCAACTTTGCAGCAGCCTAACCCATGTGCCTGCCAGAGACCAGGCTTGGCAGAATCTTTGTGCATGCAGCTATGATCTCATTGGATCCACACTCAATCCATCTGTCCCTATGGCTGTTCCAGCTGAGCTACAGGTCAGGCACAGAGGTGGAGAAGGATCTCTTCTGTGTTCCCTCGTTTAATGTCCATGGTTCCAGGTTTTGAAGTCTGAGTCAAAGCGTACACATAAACTCCTCATAACACTTGTTTGGTTTTCATTTGGTGTAAGTGCCCATATTTATACCTCTAGCAATAATCTAAATGCATAGAAAGCTGTTTCACTATTCCTCTGCTACCAAGGGAACAGAAATACTTACATGGAAACACTATATCGGACTGACTGGAGAGGATATATTTAAGAAACAGTTGCTCTGCATCATGAACACTTTATCTCTCTACATCCAAAATAAGTTTGAACATGACTCTGATGTGCATTATTAGGAGGAGGACAAGCATCTTATAAACTTACATTTCATCCTCTGATGTGAAACACATGAATCAATATTATTGTCTTTTCACTCAAGTTCAAGGAAAAAAACCCATTATTTTTCTTTTGCTGCTGATTTAGCTAATCCGTCCTTCCATTTGGCACACCTCTTAGCAGCAAGCCTCACTCTTGGTTTTGTCACTTTGTGCTATTTAAAAGCAAGGCAGGCATTTTTTGCATGTAATTAGTGTGGACT
This sequence comes from Brotogeris chrysoptera, assembly GCA_030323915.1. Taxonomy (NCBI): domain Eukaryota; kingdom Metazoa; phylum Chordata; class Aves; order Psittaciformes; family Psittacidae; genus Brotogeris; species Brotogeris chrysoptera. The sequence goes on along the minus strand of JARCZZ010030358.1, from coordinate 1,847 downwards.
GAAAAAGTAAAACTATGCACCAGTCATTTGTTAAGCATCTCAAGGAGAAAACACGGGAAATCTAACCTTGGCAGCCGGAAATAGTCAGAAATAACTCACCTTTCTGGAAAAAATTAACTTTCCAGGCTTGTGTTCCTCCAGAGGATTCATGGAAAGGCAGCCATGGGAACATTGACCCAATACAGTCTTCCCTCACAATGGGGGCAGAGCCCCAAGCTAGCGATTTAACAGGGAGAGGCTGTTTGCCTGTTCATAGGAAGGTATGACCGCGACTGGAAGGTGAAGGCTGCGAAAGGATGTGAAGGAGAACATGACCTACCATGACAGGGAATATGATAGCAGCCACGGTTGACTTGAGGATCCAGAGGAGGGCCAGGCACACCACCTGCAGGAAGGTGAACAGATGGACCCTGCGCAGCGGGACATGGCGCAGGTAGATGAAGTCAGGCTGGTGTTTTAGAGGCATCAAGAGCAGCTTCAGACGATCCATGAACTGGGGAGGAGAAGAAATGGAGATTTAAACCCAGGATGTAAGAGAAAGAGATACAAAACCATTATTCCACTACAGAATGTGACCTTGAATCAACTTGCTTTCTTTCCATAACAGAACCCAGTAGAAGACCAAGCAGAGCTCCTCTATCCTCATGGATGTGTGCTTAATGCAGGGTGGACTAAACACGTTAATTCATCTGTCTCAAGTGCAGGTCCTAGGGCTACGATATAGTTGGCAACTAAACCAGGTTGGACATGGCTTGGAGCAACCTGCTCTAGTGGAAGGTGTCCCTGCTGCGGCAGAGGGTTGGAACTGGATGAGCTTTAAGGTCCCCTCCAACCCAAACCAGTCTGGGATTATATGGTCTTCTGGAGGAGGCCCAGCAGGGAGCCAGCTCTTGGCTGTCAGAGGGACTCACCTGCACACCATTGAGGGAAGCAACACCCATGTAGAGGAAGACACCGTAGAGCACAGGCATGGGAATGAACTGTGGGGGGAAGAGCAGGAGACACTGAGTGAACAACCTCCACACACAACACACAATAAACACGCGGGTTGACACAATTCCTAGCCTCGGATCAACTCAAATAGAGTTGCACCTATGCATGACACAGGCAATAAAGCAAGTGATCCTTACTTCGTGTTTCAAGAGCCAGCACATTTCTGCAGTCCCTGGAGGGCTGAGGAGCTGGGCAGGGGCTGAACAAGCCCTGAACTCCACCAATTCAATGGGAAGAAATTCTTCACTATGAGGGTGCTGAGGCGCTGGCACAGGGTGCCCCGAGAAGCTGCGGCTGCCCCATCCCTGGCACTGTTCAAGGCCAGGTTGGACATGGCTTGGAGCAACCTGGTCTAGTGGAAGGTGTCCCTGCCCATGGTAGGGGATTGGAAGTGGATGAGCTTTAAGTTCCCTTCCAACCCAAACTAGTTTCTGACTTGGATGTCTCTCCAACAACTAAAGGGAACAAAGCCAGGCAGTGCCAGTCAGTCAGCAAATTAACGAAGAGATGGAGTAAAGATGCTCCAGTGAGCCTCAACCTGCTTTTCACGTAGCACAGAATACTGGGTTGGAAGGGACCTCAAGGATCATCTGATCCAACCTTTCTAGGGAAAGCATGACTTAGAGTAGATGTCCCAGCACCAAGTCCAGATGAATTAAAAGTATCCAATGCTGGGGATTTCACCACAACCCTGAGAAGATTATTCCTGTGGCTGGCTTTCCTCATTGTGAAAAGTTTTCCTCCCATGTCCAGTCGGAATCTCCTCAGAAGTAACTTCTTGTCCTGGGTTCAGCAGCAGCAGTCATTTTTCTCCTTCTTGGTAGCTGGTGCAGCGCTGTGTTTTTGATTTTGGG
>JARCZZ010030357.1:0-28248 GCA_030323915.1 Brotogeris chrysoptera | reverse complement strand
TGTCCCTGCCCATGGCAGGGGGATTGGAACTGGATGATCTTAAGGTCCTTTCCAACCCTAACTATTCTATGATTCTACGTATCTATTAATGTCATTCAGAATATCCCTAATGTACTATTGTTACACAGGTGGCTGTAAACTACAAAAACATATACAACATTAGTATTGTGGGCTGCCTCAGGTTTGACCATCAACATGGCATTTACCCTTCTGATAACTTTCAACATTAAATCTTCCTACATCAGAATTAAAAAAAATCAGTAAACAATCAGAAAATAAGTTTAGCTGAACAACACATGTCAGCAACCAAAACTGGTTAATGTTGTTAAAAATTGTGTATTTTTAAAAGTGTATCTGTAAATTACACCGGCTTTTCAATTTGAAACAGATTTTATTAAACAAATTATTCATTAAGAATTCTTTGAAATAATGAAATTTAATAATAGAAGTGAATAGTCTAGATAACATTACTGCCTCAAAACTTAGGTTAGTCATCATAATTTAGCTATTTTTTTCCTAGTACTGAAGGAAGAGCCTGCAATTACACAGAAGTATCTCTAGAGCACTGTCAACAGTACAGCTTAATTTGGCTGTTGCATGCCTGTTCTTGTATCATTCTTTCATGAGTGATATAGAAATCTTTGTTTGTTACTTAACTGACCAGTCCAGAAAGTCAGCAATTATTTTAGCAAAACCAAATATAACTGTATCATAAAAACTAAATCCAGAAAAAGATTAAGTAACAGCATTCTCTAAAATAGATTATCTTTCTCAGCAAATTTCTGTACTTAAGTAAAATTTAGAGGTTATCTTGCTGTAACCCCGCAAAGTGCTAAATTCAGTGTAACTAAGGATGTGAAGAGTTAGCATTTTGTAAATCTCCACTTGAATACAGAATTAATATTTTCAAACAGTTTTTACAGATCAAGTCTACAGCTGCCTCTTCTTACCCCTTTCCTGGCCCCATCAAAAAGCTGCTATATTTGATGAGCACAGAGACTTCTCCCTAAAATCTGCAAACTATCCAGTAATACATAGCCAGTTATTTATTGCTTGAAATAGGAATTAACCCACAGTCTCAAAGGGTTTCCTGCCTTGTGAGTACAAGGCTGCAGATGAAGCCTTTTTTATCCCATGGACAATATATACCACTCCAGCAGAATATGATCGCTATTTCCCCAACACACCCCTCCCCACCCCTTTAAAAAAAAAAAAAAATTTTTTTTTTTTAACTCATCATCTATGGCTTTTCCCCATGGAAATAAAGAACTCCTGTTCCTGGTCACAATGCCACTAACACAGAGGAACAGTCCCCCCAACAAGGGTTGCTACTAGGGATGGTAACTGTGGGCCTGTGGCAATCTTGTTTTTTCTTCCTCATTTCTTTGCTTTATACATTTCAAAGATCTTTATCTAAGGACATTTGTATTGAGTAAAATACTTCTGTTTCAACATAAGCTCTTCATCTCTAATGTATTGCAGTACAGTTAGGAAATACCTCCTTGCATTTTTTTTTCCTGGATATCCTATAGATAGCTTTCAATTGTCAGTAGCTTCAGTGTGTTACTAGGCCAGTTCTTTAAAATTCTGAGACTGTCTTGGAGTAGGAATAATTAACAAGGGCCTAAAAAGTTAAAACTACTTTATTTCCCAATAAAGATATTGGTCTGCTGTTTCACAGTTGTACAGCAATGTCACAATTTCGGCATTTGACAGAAACATTATATTGGGCCTAACTACAGTGGGATAAAACAGGGGGTTGGGTGTACCAGTTCTTCAGTTGCAGCAGGCCTGACAGACCATAGCACTCATGTGCCCCCTACTTGTCTGCTTTTTATTTGTCTGTACTCACATCAGGTAGTTTACTAACAGTTCTCACAAACAGCTTTGCCTTGCTGTCAAATCTTCAAAACTAGGCTACCACAAGATGTTCCATTGCTCAACAGGCACCACACTCCCACCGCTGCTGTTTGCCAGACTTAATCAGAAGTTTGTGATGTATTGATCCCTCTAGTTTACTCTCCTACATTTAGAAAGGTCTCACTCAAATGCTACTTTGGAAAAATAAATAAAGGCAAGAGCTTCAAGGGCAAAAAGTTTCCAAAACCCATATGTCAGATTACTGAAATCTAGTTCATGAACTTGGAAAAGTTGCTGGGATTAACCAAACTTCACCTAACATGAAATGTGAAGCCGGCCTGTTTGCCTGATTGTTCGCTTAAATTAGTTTGCAATCATTTCTGAGACACATTTTTACACTGGTGATGAACACAGATCATTATTTCTGTGCACACCCAGAGTGTATAAACTAAATTCTGGCAAGTAAGAGCTGACTAAAAAGCACTGACTGAGCTGAAAGTAGGAATAAATTCTCATTTAATCATTCCCAAATGATAGGTGTACCGCCTGTACTCCAGAGAGGAAAGGAAGGAGCCATTACATCATCTCCCTGAGACCAAACTGTAAAACTACTGCCTACTCCATTTCATGGTCTCTGTATAGCTTATCAAGACACTTCAGCTTTTCAAGACACTTTCAGCAATGCAAGATCTGTGACATACTGACACTGAAGGACAAATATAATGAGAAACTAATTTGAATTAATGTGTAAGTAAATCATAACAGCAAATCTGAAAACTTAAGCTGAGAGTTACCCCAACTTTAAAGCTTGCTTCCATATTCTGGTAAACGCGCATTCTCCTCTAATTGAACAAGGGCAGCAGATGGACTGAAAATAATCCTAATTCCAGCAACCCTGCACATGAAATCAGTGCAACACTCTTTTTCCTGCAGGAAATTCACTTCGCAATTCTGGAAGTGAATTACATATATTCAGTTAAATGCTGGAAGCAAAACACTGCGTCTGAGCTGTTTAGGGTTAGTGGTGGTTGGTTGTGGGAAATTTGGGGGTGTGTGCATTTGGGTTTTTGGGGTTTTTTGTTGTTTTTTTGTTGTTTTTTTTTAAATTTTTTGAAAAGCAGCAGCAAAAGCCTTAGAGCAGTTCCAATAGCTACTGGCAAAGCACAGCTAGACAAATTCAACTGATGTCATCCCATAACCAACTGTGCCAAACAGTCTCCCTAACGGGTTGTAGAACAAAAAAAGGAAATTAGGTGTAGCTAAACTTATCTAACAACAAGCAGCCACCTCAAGGGGCCCTCCCTTCTTCCTACTGAGATACGTATGCACCCTTGCCTCTTCCCTGGATCAGGTAGAGTGATGAAGCAGACACAGTGAGTCAGTTCAGACGGCAGAAAATTAGCCCTAAGTTAAAGAACATAAAAATCACTGAAGCAGCTGAGTTAACACACAGCTTCAGGAGTGCTAGCTCAGACACAGGGGATGAGAAACTGGAAGGAAGGAGGGATGGATGGAAAAACAGTACTGCCTTTTTCCACACAACTATTTCATTATCTTAGCTGCAACATAAAACCATATCTGAAAGCATCTTCTTAACCTCTTGTAGCCTTCACAATAACCTGTGCCTCCCCTGAAAAAAAAAACAAAACCCGGGGGGGAGGAGATAGCTGTTGTAATTAAAAAAAAAACAACTGGAAAAAAAAAATAGCCAGCGAATAGAGAGCCTATAGTTTTTCCATTAACTTTCAGCCTTGCTCTCAAAGGGCCCAAGTAAAAGAAACAAACGAGGCAAAAATAATTAAGTGCACCCATTTTCGCATATATAGCTTCTCACAAAAGTAAGCCGCGCTAGGAGAAAAAAAGCAGCGTGACCTGAAAGAAAAAAAGCCCCTTCTAAACACTAAACACAGTTCACCTCGAGCTCCTCCCCGCACGCCGCAGGTGCGAACAGACGAGCAGCCTCTCGCAGTACCTTTGGCTCGGTCAGACACCCGGCTGAGGCAGGACGCGGGGGCCCCACACCACCGAGCACTTCTACCTCCCGGCGGCGCGGAGCGGCGGCCCCTCAGCGCCTCCCCACAGGCGGACCGCGCCTCCCCGCACGCTCACGCCGCGCGCACGCGCCCAGCAGCCCCTCCCCTCGCCGCTTGTTTTGGAGGTGCGCGTGGTCCTCCCCGATTGGGCCCCGCCTCGGGCCCCGCCCCGCCCCGGCCCCGCCGCTGCCGCCGCCGGGGGCTGCGCGCGCGGACTACGGCTCCCGTGGTGCTGCGCGGCGCCCGGAGGAGCGGTGGCTCGCGCGGGCGGCGGCTGCGCGCGAGGAGCGTGTGTGTGTGTGTGTGTGTGTGTGTGTGAGCGAGCGAGCGCCGGTGTTGCTGTGGCGGCGGCGGCAGCGGCAGCGGCAGCGCGCGGGCAGGTTGAGGTGAGCGCGGCGCCTCCGCTCGACGGTCCGGCCGCGAACGGGAACGGCCGCGCCGTGAGGAGACGTTGCCACCGCCGCCGTCTCTCGGCTCGTCCGTCTCTTTCCTGTGGCGACAGCGGCTGCTGCGCGGCGGGGCGAGGGCCGCCCTCCCCCGTCAGCCGCGGCGGGCGGAGCGGCGGCAGCAGCAGTATGAGCGGCAGCGGTGCTGTCCGGAGCACAGCGGTGAGGGCACGGGTGGCAGCGCGGCTGCTGGCGGTGCTCGGCTGCGTCGTGACAGCTAAGGCCCAGGTAGGAACCGGCGGTGGAGCGATGCGGCGGAGCCCCCTCATGGCGGGGAAGAAAGGGGGAAGAGAAGCGTGGCTAGGAAGGGATGCCCCAGCGGCCGTGGGCAGGGCTGGGGGCCCGTGCCTGAGGGAAGGGAGAGTAGAGGTCTTCGTTGTCGCGGGCTGGAGGAGGTGGTGAGGGCGCTTTGGAGAGTCGTGGGGGAGACGGCAGCTTGGGGGCCCGTGTCTTGTGCAGCCTCCTGGTGAAGTCGGGGGGATCTCCCGCTGAAGTCTGCAGCCCATGTCCTTCCTTTTCTATCCCCTGCGGTTCCTCCTTGCTGGGGTCCAGCGCGGGACCGGTCTGTTGGGTGCTTCCAGTCTGCGAGGCCCCGCTGCTGCGGTGAGGGGAGAAGTTGGTCGATCTGGGAGGCACTGCTACGTATAAGTACACGTATATTACGGTCCAGGCATACAGAGGAGTTGTTCCATACAGGTATCTCTGCTTGTTGCCTGTGGATTGTTGTGTTGAGGAGTTCTGGGTTGGATCATACCCTTGACTATAGGCAGAAACTTTGGTGTCGTCATGAAGATGGTGAGAAGCCATATGGTCGAATGGAAATAGCAGTGGCCCGACTTGGCTTGTGTTTAGGTCTGTGTCTATTTGCCTACATTGCAGAGAAGGATAAGAATGCTGCCTCCTTCTGTAAATTGCCTTTACAGTTTCAGAAGGACAGGTGTCTCAAGTTGAAGAGTTTTCTATTCATCAGCAGTGTGACTGTTCCTGAAATAATAGTTCATGTCACGTAGGAGTCATGTCAAGAAGGGTTTCAGCTGGGTCAAAGACATTAGAGTGAGTTTATATAGAAACTCACAATGTCTATGTGGAGCAAAATTTGGCTTCTGTATCATAACATTTTTCATATATTTTTTAAATTTCTGCTTTGTATAACGTGCTATATTGTAAGTGACCATGCAAAGCAATGACTAGTCTAGCATATATAGCTTTAATTACAGGGATTTTTTTTTTGTTGTATGTCAAGGTTTTACCAGGCTTAAAAATCCATTATTTTAGAAGCTGTTTTAGTGTACCTCAATGCCAATTGAATTTGAATTCTCAAGGAAGCCATTAACTGGCATGGTTTTATTATTACACTTGGCAGAGAGATTGGTTATTGCTATTCCAGCAAATTGTTAGCATATTGTATCTGGAGTTTAAATACTTTGAATTTGACTTACACAGAGAGAAAGGTAAGCTTTAGTAGTTCTTGGAGTCATGTTACTTGTAGCTTTTCTCTTGTTCTGCAACTATGGCAAAGTAAAACATTAAGGAACAAAACTAGGTGTCCCTGTGGTCTTCTAATTGTTGAAGCAATTGAAGTGCAACAACCTGATAACAGTAATAAGGTTGGTTGTACGAATAGACTGCTCATTACTGCATGCATTTATTCAGTTTTTTCTTAACAGTAAAGTACTGAATACATTTGTCTTTACAGATTTCGTAAGGAGAAGTTGATGCAGGTTGGGCATTGACCTTTTAATCTGAAAGTTTGATTTATCTTGGAGAAGATGAGTTAGAAGTTTAACATCTCCAGTACAGCTCTCATACATGTACAAGAACTAAGCTAGGTTGGGCAATACCTGGAAATACTTTGATAAGCATATTGGAAATAGAGAAGAATTAGCAGCTATTGAATTGTCAGATGAGTTTTTTGAACACAGCTTATAGTAGGCTCCTGCTTTTAGAGTTTCTCATACAGTTGGGAATAATTATCAGATGAAAAGAAAGCATGATATTTGGCCACTGTAGTAAAATTTATGATAACTTACACTACAGTTGACTATGTATGTGGACTGAGTTCGCTAGTATAGTTCAGTTACAAAAAAAGGCAAAAAACAGTGGTATGAATAGCAAAGTAAGTCTTATGTAATTTTAACTGTGTAATACACTGTTCTTAGTTTTATATCTCCAGTTTAAAAAAGAATTCACTGGAAGATCCAGATGTTGACAGAAATGAAACCATTTTCTGCATGTTCATAGAGTGTTACATCGTTATGTGAGGGCACCGAAGACTACATCTGGACTAATAAAAGAACTCCAACTGGAATGCTATAAGCCAGTGTTGCAGTTTTATTACTGCTGTTAACTGACTCCACTGATGTGCAGTATTGATGTTTCATGTGTGCTGTCAAACCATTTTATAAATTGTGGTTTGGTGCAGCTACAGCATAGTTTAATTTTAGAGTATGCCTTCCAAGGAAACGTTGATTTTGCTGTTCTATGTATACAGAGAGCTAACTGTTCCAATTTTGAAAAAGTTGTGAGAAAGAAATGGAGAATCTTGTTTCTTTGCTCTTGTTATTCAAATTATTTTTCCTCCTGGTAATTTGTTAGGAAATGCTAGTTTTTGGGGAGGGTTTATTTCTGAAACTTCATAGTGTTCTAAGTAAACTGTACTGCATTGTGAGAGCCGTTCTTAGAATTGAGATTTTTATCAGAGACAGCTAGCAAAGGGGTGACCTCCAGCAGTTTGCCATCTTAGTTGAATAAGACGACTGCAGCTTTTTATTTTTCCATGGGGATTTGATCCTGAGTCTAATTACTGCATATTTATTTGGACCATTTTTTCCCTGGAAAAGCATCTTTGGTTTTGCATAGATGGTAAAAATATTTTTGTAAGCAGTGGGGATAGCTGCATGAGGTGGTCATCAAAATAGTTTCCTATTCTTTATCTCCTGAGTCCAAAGAAAATATCTTGGATCATTTGTACTGCTTTCAGCTTAATAATTGTTCTTCACTGTTAATACAGTTAAATATTTGAGCAAAATATTGGAAGTTATCTTTTTTTTGCCTTTTTATATTCCAGTGAAAAGTACTGTTGTTTGTTTTGTGGTATGGTGTTACCTCTAAAGACTGCAAAATTCATTTCTGCCTATGTGTGACTGATAAGAAAGTTCTAAAATTTGAATGAAATCATTATAGATTAAAATGCGAGGGGGGGATATTTCCGTGAGCACTAATAGCCTCATGTTTTGTCTTCTGACTTTGAAGTTGGCAGTCATGTGGGCTGAGAGCTTTCTTGGCTTTGTGAAAAGCCTGTAATTGCTGTTTGCTCTGGTTTGATGCTAGATAGCATTAACAAGGTGAGCATAACAGCATGGAAGACTTTGGGTAAAGTAACTTCCCTTAAATGAGTTTTACTTCATTGCCGTCCATATCTACTCTGCAGAATTGTAACAGCCTATTTAGTGCCTCTGGAAATGTAAGATCTACATAAGTTGAATTTTCTACTTAAATGCTTTATTGCCAAACCTTCGCCCCTTTATTCTCACAGAGGGCTGGGGAAAATTAATTTTCCAGGCCTCTATTATGCTTCATAAAAGAACAGAAGCCTAAAATTTGGTTTCTAGTGATTTTTTTACATCAAACTTGGTTATATAAGGTTATCTGTTCTGTAGTGATCTATCATGCATAAAACAGATTAGATGATTTCATAATCTCATCTGTGTGAAATTTGTGGAGAAAAAAAGCGCCACAAAAAATATTCTTCGTCTCCTTTTGCACATAACCTTTGAATAGTTACAAGCTCTTCCTAGGCCATGCAAGATAGGCTTTCCTATTTTATATACTTTCTAGGCCATCATGTATGTCAATTAATTTGTTGTCTGGCTGAAGAACAGTAATAGTTAACAGGAGTGTTTGGTTCCATTCCCTAATATATGATCTTAAGCCTTCAAACTCATGTTTGAAAGGCGTTTCAAACATGTTTGTAGTTTTTTAAGATGCTATGATTAGGAGTAGTTACTTTAGATTTAATTAAACTTATCCTACATATGTTCATAAAAAAACATTTTCACTGTTTCCACCTTTTGCTAAGGCACTGTCAGGGTCTTGGCAAAAGTGTTGCTATAGCTCAGTCTACCGAGTTAGTTTGCCCTGTCCCCTCTGCTGCTTGCTGCAGTCCTGCCTTCCTCTGCTGTGCTGGCAGTAGCGCTTCTGCGCTTGTGTACACTCCTCTTCATAGTCTTAAGCTAGTGCAGTACCTTGAGCCAGTTTGCAGTCCTGGCAGAAGAAGCGGGATGGGACCCGGAAAGTTCAGACTTAATTTCGCAGTAGATTTACAGCCTTACAGTTACAGGTGCCTGCACCTGGTTTTCCTAGTATGTATTTGCAGAATTTAACTGTGCAGCTACTAACTTTTTGGGCAGATAAATACCTATTCCCCTTTATCCAGCACCTCTAAAGAAACTAGATGGAGTTTTCTTAGGCTTTGACAAGAATTATAAAAATAAGATGACAGTGCGTGATTGTGGGTTTTTTTAGGCAACTCAATTAATGAGCATTTGCTAGGAGAATACTTGGTACAGAGCTCCGATGGGCTAATATACCTTGTGTTTGTAGTTCGGAAAATCTTGCTGCTCATTCTGTAGAAAGTTCTATATGCTGAATCTGTCAGGAAATAAAGAGTGTTAGTCTGGCTAACATTGTATGTAGAGGTGGAGTTAAGCTCAAAAAAAGTGCTGAAGTCTGTTATTTTCTGTGTCTGAGTGTGTAAGGTATGTTGTAAATATTTTAATGATGAGAAATAAAGTATTTGCATTTCACTAATATTTCTTTTGATTGCCATTTATTTCTCTTTAGAGGATTTTTCTGTAGTTAATATTGCATTTCTTGATTTAAAATAAATTTTTATGTATTTTTGTAATAGCTCACAGGAGTCCTAGATGATTGTTTGTGTGACATAGAAAGCATCGATGACTTCAACACTTTCAAGATCTTCCCCAAAATACAGAAACTGCAAGAACGTGATTATTTCAGATATTACAAGGTACAATTAGAATGGTATTTTTCTGAATAATTTAAATAAAATCCAGAAAATATAGGGGGTACTACACATTAAATCAACTTGTCTATATTGTCTTTTAGAAGCCAACAGCTCTTTAATTTGATTGTAGCAGGTTTTCAGTCCCTGGCAGTTACGTCGAGAGTGAGTTGTGTTTACTGTGTTAATCCTGGAGGCAGCGACAGTAAATCATGACTACTACTAAAGGCAGTATCTTTGTACTGCTGCATCTAGAAAGGATTGTGTATTAGCAACTTTCTGACAGCATGCAGTACTTGTTTTCTAAGAAACCTGTGTAATTTGGGGCTGAAATATTGCAGTGATTTCCTTTTTTTATAAGTTGCTTAGTTCTAATTTTAGTATTTGCTATCTAGAGAACTGTTATTCCTTTGATAAACTGGTAAAAGTACTCAATTTTCAAGTAGTATGTAATAACACTTTTAATGACTTTAAATACTGTTTGTCTCTGTGTTAGACTAATAAGAAAAATAAGACTTTGAAGCCTGGTATTTCTCTTTTCAGATATGTTTAGCTTGAAATTTGCTGGGTTTTATTTTTTCTTCTTCCCTCTCTGGATGTAGCAAGCTATCAAGCTGATCTGGTATCAGACAAGTATTGAACTCATACAAGATAGGGTTATGAATGTGAGGAGGGAGGAAAAACTGCTAAAATCTTCCTTTTCTAGGCTGAGCAAGCAGTAATGTGTAACTTCACCCTGAATCAACTCCTGCTCCATGTTACAGTTCTAACTTCACTTTTCAGGAAAAACAACGTGTGCAACTTAGGGTGAGAACACATCAGATACTAGCGGTAATTAGGTTCTCCAGAAGCACCAGAAAGATACAAAACAAAGTATTTGAGGAGGATGAGCAACAGGTATATGGGTTTTATACAACAGTAACGTCATCCTATAAATTTACAGCCGATCTTAATTTCAACAGTGATTCTGCAGAACATACTTTAATAGTGTGTTACAATCCTATGCCATCTTCCTAATGAATACTCAATTACAAGGGACAGTATGCAGTCTACCCATCACCATGCATTACTTAGTACTTCCAGATGTGACAGGGAAGATTTTGTGTTGAACAGCAAACTGAGTAAGTCATCTTTTTTCACCCTTTCCCTTTTGAATAAGCGACAGAGGGTTTTTTTAATGTCCCTGCAAAGAATCATGAAAATGCTGTTAAGCATATAGATGCATGTGGAAATTGTGAGGGTAGGCAATGATCATCTAGGCCAACTGCAGTGTAAGTAAATACTAAGCATTGGGGAAGTATACTTGTTCTGGGTGTGAAAACACTCCTACTCTGAAGTAATTTTGCTTGTAACAGAATTTGGATCATGAACATTTCTAATTACCAGCCAAAGTGTTTCCACTGTGTTACAGTTCGTCATATAATATGTAATACTGAATGGACTAGGTAATTTTTATTTGAAGGATGAAGAAAACTTTTTTTTAACTCTTGCTGAAATTGTGCTGAGTGGTTTCTAGGTAGGGGAAGACTTCTCAATGAAAGAAAGGAATAAACAATTTTGTCTCTGTAGTTCTATACATCAAAGCATGCAGACTATGGAAGCCTCATGATAACAAGTCTAACTTTTAATCTGTGACAAATATTGAATAATACTCTAAATGATATTAATGAAATGAATACATCACACCCTGAAAAAAGCAGAAGTTTGATATAGTCAGCGAATTATAGGTATTGATTAAAGTACAGGCACTGTACAGCTTTAGTTTGTCTCAGATCTAGGACTAGTGTATTTGCAGGTGTTCTTTCTGAATTAACCTTCACTTTAGACAGCAGTATTCTTATATTTACAGTTTTCTCTGTGTAGGAAGTTACTTTATAAGTTGCTTGTATCTTCCTAATTTGTTAGCATTTTTTATTTTTAGAGTTTACTTTGAACGAGGTTGTAGTCTTAACTATGTCAGTTGGTCTTTTACTGTCAGAAATTGGTGGGAGGGGCATGTTTTATGAATTAGGTCTTATTGTGAAAGTGATGTAAAATGTAACACTGTGCTTTAATTTAAAAAAGATGAGTGAACACGTACAAAAAGTTCTAGAATTTTACACTTTTCTTTTTTTCTAGGGATGGTGTTTGTAGAGTGACTACAGGAAAGGGGTGTGAAGCAACCTAAAATCTCTGCTTTTAATGTATCTGTGCTAGCATGGCTTGAACTGTAACTAGAAGATAATTGTCATCACTTCTAAGAGGTCATACCATCTGTTGAACACCTTGTTGGAGTTTTTTTGACTGAGGAATCTCTTTAACATTTTAAAGCTGAATTTACAATTCCCAGTCATGCTGAATAAGTATATCAAAATGAAAACCGGGAAAAGAACCTTTTCTTCACGTTCTATAGCAATTAACTTTGTCTCTGTGTGTTGGAAATACAAAGAGAACTTACTTGCTGAAAAGTTTGGTAGAGGAATTTAGTATAATAAAGGGTGGTTAAGCAGGTCAAACATTCCGTTTTAATCTTTGGGGATCTCTTATGGTATTGACAAAACACTCCAAGAGAGAATTCTTTTTGTTTTACTTTAATTTGGGTACGTAGTATCCCGGAACAATTTATCCTTCAAGGAGCAGAAGTTGTGTCTTTATTTCAGGTCCATAGTTTTGCTTTCTATTTTTATATATATTATTTTTGTTTATTAACAAAAAAAAAATAGACTAGGGAGAGTAAAATCTGGCTATAATTCATCTCAGATTCATCATACTGTGCCGGTTCTGTATCAGAGACATATTGATCTAGTTTCCCTTATGTTTAGTATACGATGTATAATGCCGGGCAGAAAAAAATGATAATTATAAAAAAAAATTAATTAAATTCAGACTTTTTTATTGCTGAGTCTCAAGTTTGGCAATTCAGTGACTGGAGCCATTGGGCTTCTATTACTGTATTCACCCCAAAACCAGTCCACTTAGAGTGGGTTCTATCAGTGATGTTTCTTTGTGTAAGGCTAATTTGAAGGAAAGCTGGAATTGGCTTTTTTTTTTTTTTAAATTACTGATTTTCATGTTGACAGTCCAAATGTAGTAACGTGTTTTAATGTCTTGCAGTGTAGTATGTGCTAATATATGTGGTATTTCTTGCCTTAATTGTGCCATGTCATGAAAAATAGGAGCACTAGTCATCACAAGGTTTGCTGGTAATGTTTCTGAAGTGGTTTCTCTTCATTGTTTGTATTTGTACTCTATCAGGTCCCTAATTTGAGGACATTATGATACTCATTCTTCCTTGACTAGCTATGATGTATATAGGAATGATTGCCTGGTTTTATTTCTTGAAATCTGCAATCACTCAAGCACTTATTTGAATTAGGAAGCTTGTGCACTAGTTTGTCCTACATCAAATGTATTTTCTTGATCTGTATAGTATGAATAAACTGATTGTAACTACAACAATTTTCGAACAACATGTGACTGATTTGCCTTCATTTTAGTGGTTTATTTACTGCCTTGAAGTTAGTGGTAAGAGATTTAATTTGTGCTTTGATCCATTGGAGACCATTGTCACGAGCCATTCTACTGCAGCAAGCTTCATCTTGTATACTCAGAGGGAGAGTAGTTCAACCAACCGACCAGACTCCCACAAAACCCCTCAAACTTGAATTCAACGCTTTTTCATTGTATCCTCTCCTTTAATTTTAAAGAATTTATTCATACTGAGAGCTCCTTTTTTTTTTTTTCCCCAAAAAAAAATTTGTCTTATGTAAGTGTCAATTTTAAACTTTTGCTTTTGTATTTTTAGGTCAACCTGAAGAGACCATGCCCATTTTGGGCTGATGATGGCCATTGTTCTATCAAAGATTGTCATGTAGAGCCTTGTCCTGAGGTATGGATCAAATAATATAAAATATAAAAAGGTTATTTATTTAAAAATTTTGCAAATTTTCAGTGTCTAATAATATTCTAACTATATTTTCTAGTGAGAACGTAAATTTAAATAAGTGACAATAAAATTGTTTTCCATTTCAAAAGCAGAAATACAACCAAAGTATTTTAAAATCTTAGTCATTTTTCCAATAAAACAAATAACTTGAAGAATAAGTCTGTTCTAAGCTCTAGGACTGTTTTGAGTATAACAAGTTGAGAAGGTAAAGGAGCAAGTTAATTATTTAAAAACAAGTTTACTTTGATCTCTGTAGGGATGATATTTAATTTGTGGATTTTAATCAGGCATGATGATTTCTATGAACAGTCTAAAAACTGATTTATTTTTTTGTTTTCAGAGCAAAATACCAGTTGGAATTAAGGCTGGGAGCTCTAATAAGGTACATAATAATTTGTTTGCTAAGTTCTTACTGATTTTCTTTTTTTTAAAAAAAAAAATTAGCGTTACAGTAGCTGTGTGACTTTTGACTACAAACCTTCTGTCTTGGCATAGTGATGAAAATGTTAACATAACTTATCAGTTCCTGTATGTGGCTTTACGTTTTTACTTTTATGTATACTAGTGTTTCTGACATAGCTGGTACTGTCATATCATTCTGTATCAAGCTATGACAGGCTCTCAATCAATGACAGGCTCTCAGTCAATGAATGACCAGGGACATCAGTACGTGGCCACAGAATGCCTGATACAAAATTCTTTTTTCAGTTTGAATGCAGGCCACCTTCTATAAAGCCACAGGCTAAGATGCACAGGGGGAGTAGCAGTGCAGTCTTTTGTAAGCATCATGTACAACTACAACCTCTAATATTGAAAGAACCTGAAGGATTATGTGTAGTTTTGCCATATTTAATCTTGAGCAGGTTATTAGTCTAATTAGTCTAAAGACAGTATGTGTTCAAGTGATCAGTGCAAGCTTAAGTAGTCAGTTTGTGCTGCTGGCATTTGATTGCTTCTCTCCAAGTGATCCTTCCTAGATCACCAAGTGCTGTTAGCAAACCCAAGGAAGTAAAGAGGGTCTGTATATACACCTAGAAAAGGTCTGAGCAGAAAGACCAACAACCCTTCTCCACTCCCAAATCCTAAACACAGTGCCCAAGAATAAGGATTTTAGCTGTTAATGGGATAATAGTGCCCATATGAGAGATCTTCCTATTGAGTGCCTTTGCTGTGTTGCAGGTTCCTACTTACTCTTGCTTAACTATGGTATCTCTGTCCTGCCCAGTACTTTCTGCTGGACAGGCGTAGCTGGTGCTTGCTTACCTGAGTGTGGTTCACCATATCATAAATGATCATTAGCATTAGGTTTAGGCTTTATGCCAAGAAAGATTGCCAAAGATAGGTGAAAGGAATACGTTATTGTGATTTGATGACTTCTGTGTTCTGCTGTCATAAAGAGTGCAGGCAAGTCTGGCCAAGCTTCAGCTTGAGAGGAAGTCTCATCTACTGTTTACATATACATTGTTAAGCTCACTCAGAAGTAAAGCATGCCTCTTTCTTTAAAGGTTTATGCTGATTGGAGAAGGGACATCTTTCTCACTGACATGGTTTAAATGTCAGTCATTCACTGTTTTAGCACAAGTAGCAGTACTTGTTCTGGAACATCTTTGGCACTGTCTCTGGGCAGAAGATCTTGAGTTTTAGCTGAATAATCTGTTGCCAATTCTTTTTTTTTTTTTTTTTAATGTTGAGACTATTCTCTTTCAAGCTTGATTGTAGAGAAACTGACTCCTGGATGCCCCCTGAAGAGGCATTTCAAGACTTTAAAGACTTTTAGAAAGGATTCTTCTCACAGGCATTTGAACTTCCTCATTGATAATCTTGAGAGCCATAACGAATATGTTAATTAATAGCTGTAGGGTATGCTGTTCTTCAGACACTTCACATGGGCATATTGAATTCAACTTTGGAAGTTAAAAATCTGCCACCTTTTGCCTTCACTGCAGTAAAGGAGCTGGGATAGCTTATGTGGGAATCTATCATTTGCTGGTGTATTTGCTACAGTCGTTTCTTTTGAATTGCCTTCTAGGTGTTGCAGCCAGCTACAGTACTGAAAATTTGGCAATTCCATACCTTTAATCTGTGGCAGAACAAAGACACTAATATCTGTTGCTTCTCTGTAAGAAAATTAAATATTTCTGCTGGAAAGTTGTCATCAGGGCTGATTTAAATCTTAGCTACACCGTTTTCTTACTTCTTATGATTCAGTTCAAGGTCTTTCTTGGAACCATTTAACATGCCTTTTAAGGAAACATCAAACTAAGTATGAAGTTTTTGTTTCAATGACTATGCAAGTACTGTGCTATTAGCCTGTACTTGGTCCAGTTGGGAGTGTCCTGCGTGCATCTTGTGGATTATCCTTTAAGTATTAGTTTGGGGGGGGGGGGGGGGGAAAGAAAAGGTGTGTTTTCTCGCCCCGCCCGCCGCCCCCCCCCCCAAAGAACAGGGGTGTTTTCTCCTGGGTAGATACATGTCCAGGTGGTCTCTTTGGTCGTAACAGTGTCTGCCTTGGAAAGGTGAAAACGTCAAAGACATCTTTTTAATAATGAGAGATATATATACTCAGGGTAGAATACTGTGGAGAAGTTGTCTGTGGTCTAAAGTGCTTGCCTTCTGTTCAGTTTCCCATTGCCTTGATGAGTTTGTAAACTTCTAGTGTTGTTTAGGCTACTGAGAGGTATTTTTGGTTTTTTGCTGAACAATGGAAAGAATAGTTCTTTTGAAAGCTCATCAAGCCATAAGGACCGGGTTGCATTTGCAGAGCTTCACTGCAAAAGTGCAGCTAGTGATACAGGATCTATTTAATTCTTGTAACCAAGATAAGCTTTTTGAAATGGTGCTGGAGAGGCACAAAGTAGTTTCCCTTTTAGTAGTCCTGTTCCGTTTGACTGGTGAACATGTTTTGGGAGAATAGACATTACTGTAGCTGTCATGACAGGTGCTATATTAATCTTGGAAGCAGGGGCTGGGATGCAGTAACTCAAAGTTACAACATTTAACTTAATACTTCACTTCCTGCCCGCCTCTTTTCTGTTTTCTTCCAAACACTGCTCTTACAAGATCCTGCCTTGGCAGGAACAGGTACTTTGTCTAGGTCTGGTCAGTGGTCAAGGAGCACTGATCTGATGGCTATTGCTGTTGAACACTGGAGAACAGTGAGGACTGAATGCATGTTTTGAGACTTGAATGTTCATTCTTTCTGAAACCTTCAATTTAGGATTATATTCTTGGCAGTATTTTTTTTCACTTCAGGGTAGGGTTTGGTTTGCAACTCTAGACATGCAGAATGTTTACTTCAGCATCTCAGTATGTTATTTCATCAGCAGTATCTGTTTCATTCTAGGTCAGATCTGTTCTTGTTCATATTTTTCCATTTGACATCCACATGATGCTAAAGAATGAGCCCCCACACCTGGCAAATCCAAGAAAATTGAATGTGAAGTTCCTTCTAGAGTAAATATTTCTTATGGGCAAGGCCACTAATAAGATTTAAATTATTTGGGTTATTTAGCTTTAAAATACTTGGGGTTTTAATCACCTTCATTTCTTGGTCTTCAGTTGGTTCTGCTGTTTTTCCGTATACTGGTTCTGGCAAATGTATTTTCTAAAGGGAGTCATCTTGCCTACTCATATAAATGGTTTTAGTTAAATCTTTTATTTTTATTGAGAAGTATTGTGATACGTATTATACTGCTGCTTTGCCTCTGACATCTTGACCACAAGTCTGTCCTCAGATATGAACTCTTCCTTTTCGTTTTAAATTTATCAAATTATTATTGTTGTTTTCCAAAGGGTTGACCAAGGCCTTTCGCTTCTGTTTTTATTTTCAGCTAGTTTTGGATAATAATCCTTCACGTCAGCATGTATGTGCTCTGAAGTGAAGGGAAGCTAGCAGTTTAGCTTTATGGAAGCTATCAGTTACTTAACATTAAATAATTTTCTGTATTTCTTAAGGACTGCAATAACATAGAAATCTGTGTAAACCTAAGTCTCAGTCTGAAAACCAAAACTGTGCTGCCTGTTATGTTCCAAAACTGTTAAAAGGGTTTTTTGAGCTTTAAGCTGACATGCTGGACAAATCCCCTGCTGACATAACTATGCTATTGTAGAATAGTGGAATTGAATCTTTAATTCTTCATATGCTTTCCTTAGAGTTATTCTAGTAGTAACTCTATTTTAGTGGATTACTTTTTAAAAAATACATAGAATCAGGGTTCAGCTTAAGTGCTTCAGTTCTGGCTTTCAAATAACCAAAACTTGAGTTCAGCTTGAAAAGTCTGTCTTTGGACCTGTGCATGTCTAAAGTATGCCAATGAATAGGATTAAATGAAATATGAGGGGAAAATGGCCAAACATACTGAAATGACTAATGCAACTTGGGTATGATTATGCTTGCAAAATACAAGGTATGTTTATAGGTATGACACTGCTTGTCTTCAAGGTCTTTTTATAAGACTGTAAATAAGTATCTGAAACACTTCAGAACTCCATTTATTTTAAACAGAAAAGGCAAAAGAAACAGAATTTTTACATATTTAGCTGAATTTTCTGTGGTAGTTAAACCCACAAAGTGCAATGGGCTTGATAGAATTAAGTGAAGAAAAAGAAATAAATGTTCCAGAATTATTTACTGCATCAAGAATCTGAGAATCTTCCCTAATGTTTGCCAGTTCACTGCTAAACCTAGAAATACCTTTCATGTCACTTGTTCTCAGAGAATGGTATGTAATTCATTTACATATTAAATATGAACTTTCTTCCAGTATTCAAAAGCAGCAAATAATTCCAAAGAATTGGAAGACTGTGAGCAAGCTAACAAACTGGGAGCAGTTAACAGTACCTTAAGGTATGCTGTGATTAACAAAAACAGTACAAAAATTGTAACAAATGAGCATTTCATTTTGTCTGTCTTGTTTTTGCAGTGTGCTAGTTTTTGTTCTTCATTCTTTCCATAACTCATTAGAAAGTAAATGTGAAATGATGCAAGAACATCTGAAGGTGTTATGTGATAAGTAGACTTCTTTTAAGTACACTTTGATACTATTTACAAAAGGTGAAGAAGGTATCTTACAGCATCAAGACTCAGAGGAAACTTGCAAATAACCCTACTTTTTTTTCTACTTTTTACCAGTATCAGTCTTCATTCTTGATGACTGTTCTGGATTAAGGGATTCTGTCCTGCTCTGTCCCTCTGTCACACTGATGTGCCTGTTTGTGATCATTCAATGAAGCAGATCAGGGAGCTTGTTGAGCTACTTGTGTTGTTGGCAAAGTTATTTTTAGCTTAGATCAATTCCCTGATCTTACTTGTTGCATGGCACTATCAAGGTTGGGTAGGAGGAATTCTGCAGGATGGTGTTGCCCCTGAGTAGGAAAGTGTGTGGAATAGCATGTAGGAAAACTTGCATTCTACTAGATTCCCCACCTTTCAAAAGCAGAAATAGAAAAATCAATTTTTCACTGTTGATGAAGAGGCGTAGTGCCTTTGGCCACAGATTTCAGCAGTTCTACCTGATAGAAATGTTGAAACTCTTTGCTCTGTCATCTGGTAAACTGGGACTGCTATGAAAGAGTGACTGCTTCTGCCTGGTTTGCAGTGTTATAAACCAAACTGGGCAGAGCCCTTACCCAAGGTTTTTTTAGGGGAAGTAAGAAACTATTAAATTTCCTCCACTCCTGTAGGGCAAAAGAATATGAGATTGAGTACACATATGCAGAGCTAAAGAGAATGTCTTTTGCGAGAGTAAGATTGACAATTAAAGCTGGGAGAGGATCCTGCAAGTGCAAGAAGAATTTGTGCTTTCTAGGCAAACCTCTGTGTTCTCTGCCTAGCAGTGCATCATCCTCATGGTTTTGGATTATTTTTTTTTATCAGCTGTATTACTTGTCATTATCAAATCTTGCCTGCTAGTAATTACTGGAGAAGTTCCTCACTTAATGCCTAGTATGAGTGTCCTGTTGTGATTTGGCAGAAGGTTGGAAATCTATTGTGTTATAGAATTGCCTCTTTGTAGAATTGAGCTAGTACTAATTTGATCAAACAGAATAGGTTATTTTCATTATTTTGAAGTGCTTCACTGTGCCCTGGAGTGAAATTCCCAGTCTTAACTTCACTTACATTTTGCTGTCAGTAGTGTGGCATCAGTAGTTCTGTGCCACGTAGAAGAAAGCATTCAGCTTTTGCACTGTTTGTATTTCATAGCATGGGAACTTCAAAGTGCTTGTCTCTGGTACAGTACACCTTTGAAAATGGAATACCATTATTATTTAAAAGGCTTAAGATAAATTATATTAATAACATAATTTAGCTTAGAAGGGGCTTTTAGACATCCAGTCTCCCACTAAAAAGCAAGGCTAACTATTGTAGATCTCATTGAAGGTACAGGTTATGAAAATATGATTATTCCTCCTCTCTCCTCTGCCCTAAGTGACAGCTGCTAAAGGAGTATTTTGAAGTGTTAAAAATGTATGCTATGAAAGTATTTTACCAAGCTCCTACTAAGGGAAGTTGCTGCCACAGCACAGTTTGTTCAGATAATGATGGTAAAATCTTTCTTGCTGTCTTAACATGAACATTGACTTTATAAAGTATTGCAGTTGATGCCTGCTTGAATCTCTCTGCAGCTGACAAGCAGTAACTCCATGTATTCTTGAGTTTCAGGTACAGTAATTCAGAACGCAGTTTCAAGTTAACTGCTGTATGTGGATTGTGTTTCTTTCAGTAGCTGTTATTGATGTTGTTTATTTAAAAGTTTAAAGTCAAATGTATTTTTTTCCCCCTCAGTAACCAAAGTAAAGAGGCTTTCATTGACTGGGCAAGATACGATGATTCACAGGATCATTTTTGTGAACTTGATGGTAAAAATGTTTAAGCTTTCTCACAATGCTTGTTTTATTTGCTGTCTCTAAAAAAACACAAAACATTACAGTTTCTCTGCAAATAACTGTTTTTAAAAAGTTTTAATTTTGTGCTAAATGGAGATGTGACAGTTCATATCATCTTACATGCAAAGAATGCAATTTCTTATGAGGAGCATTTGGTAGTCTACATGGTCCACATTCACTGTTACCTCCTCTTGGTACAGTGAACAGGAAACTGATGGAAATAAAAAAGAAGATAAATGGGAGGGGTTCACATCTAATTTTTAAAAATCTTCTCACATAAGTAGTTGCATCTGGCACAAATATAACACAAATTACTTGCAAGTAGTTGTTTCTTGCTACTGTATTATTTTTGTTGCTCTTCTATGCTTAGACTTTGTTCCTCCTCCAGCCTTGCTATGATTCCAAATGATCTCTGCACTAAATTCACCTGTTATCTGAAAGAACTTCCTTATTAAAACATTAGGATACTAGATTGTGTCTTCCCTCTGCTCTGCATATGTAAATCTTTTTGTTTGCTTGTAATGGTAGAAGCTCAAAGGAATGTCTTTCAGAAAAACATGAGAATTGCCAAGTTCAGGAATGACTGCTAAAGGCCTTTCTAATGAATACCTTAAAAAGCTTACTGTGCTAGGAAGACTTAGAGCATAATAGAAAGTGTTTTAATCTACCTTTAGGCTAATGTTTGGAGTCACCTGAGAAAGTAATAGCTTTGATGGACTTTCCAACTGCGGTTCTCTTTTAGCACTTCTGCTGTGTCTGCTCTGTGAAAGTTTTTTTGTATAAGCTGTGTCTGTAATAAACAGTCTGTGAGCGTTACTGTGGATCTGAACTATTACATGCAATACGCTACAGTTCTCTCCACTGTCTTCAAGCTGCCTGCTTACATTTTCAAGAGGACACAGTTGAGAAAGGTATAGTTTAGGGGCATTTCTTTTAGAAGTAATACTAACTTAAGTGTTTCCTGGTTATAACTTCATCTCTCCTTACGTCGTGCCCTGCTGAAGGGGGATGTACTGCCCTCAGCTGTGTTTTTCCAGTGCATTTTTTTGCATGTTAAGCTGATTCAGCTCATTTGAATAACAGGAAAGTAAGTTGCCCTCTCCCTTGGATCTCCTGGATTGTTGCAATGGATTGGCTTATCAGGTGGGTTTGTGAGCAGGAGCAGGGAGACACGAGGGAGGATAACTACTGGGAGTGACAGGAGGAGGTAGAAACCCTTTTCTCTTCCTCTTATCTCTTTCTGATGGTGAGAGAGTTCTTAATTCACTCTACTGTAGCACACCACCATAGAATCAGTTTTACTTTTTACTTCTATCTTTTTGTTGAGCTTAATGATTAACTAGATAAGGGAATTGATCTAGCTGAAAAAAAACTTCATAGCCCAGGTCAGCTTTCCATCTTTCTGTTGCGCTGCCCCACAGACTCTCTTTTGTATGGGTAATGAGAAGAAAAAGTAGAGACCTGAGGTGCCCAGGAAATATAGAAACTACTTAGGTCAGGCATGCTGTCAAAGAAATAAATAAAGCTGTAATTTGACATTGTCTCACCTGGCACTCACTGTCTTGTGTGTCTTTTGTGTCTGTCTCTTTTCTTTGTTCTTGTTGCTATTGCTGAAGCTCATGCAGAACTGCTTATGCAGAATCATCTCTTCCTTTTAGAGCAGTTTCCACTCTGTGGTGTTTTTTGACATCTGAGGAAATACTCAGTGGCAGTGCTTGGCCTGTTCTATGAATAAGTCTCTGGACTACTGGCTTGTATTGTATGTGGGGGTTTTTTTAAGCATGAGTTGCTCTTGACCTAGAATTTCAAAGAGGAGGGAATTCTTCCTGCTTTTAACTAGTTGTAGGTGAAAACTTAAGTTTCTATTCATATAGAGGTTTTAAGCAGAGGGAGTACTATTTCACAATTTTCTTTGGATGTCTTGCTTGAATTTGTAGTGAACTTCAGAGATGAAATGCACTGAAATAACATGTTTCTTGCCATAACTAATAGAGCATTCTGCAATATGCTGAAAGTTTCTTCATTTAAGCAATGTGATCCGGATTCTCTGCCAGTATACAAGGGTTTGGGGGAGGGGGGATTTAGCTAATAAATACACAATACATACAACTACAAGATGCATTTCTTCACCTTTGTCTTTATTAAGAAGCCCTTTTAGCAGTATATCCACTTCAAAAAAGCAACCCTCCTAATGAAATACTGCCAGGCAAATAAACCCTGAATTTGAAGCCCATTTAAAACAAAACACTGTTTATATCTTAGCGTAGGTTAAGAGAACATATTGCATGACAAGTGTGTATGGTGGAGTTGAGGAAGCCATATGGGTGTTCAGAAATTGTAGAAATTATGGCCCATAAGAGACTTTGGAATAAATTCTATACTTTTGAGCTTTCTGTTTGTTGTGGATATTGCTGTATTTTTATGTACAATGCATCTATAATCCAGCCAGAAGACAGAATAGTATTATATAAGACCTCTTATTTATATTAAAATCTGTGACTGTTTTTTAAGATAAAGTCTTTTTTAACTGATGAGTTAGAATATGTAACAAAAGGTTTTCTGTTTAGATGAGAGATCTCCAGATGCGCAGTATGTGGATTTGCTTCTGAACCCGGAACGGTACACTGGATACAAGGGGCCCTCTGCTTGGAGAGTGTGGAACAGCATCTACGAAGAAAACTGCTTCAAGTAATTGGGAGGGAGGGGAAGCCTATCTTTTATATTTGCACTTCAGTTTAGCTTAAAACTGATTTTTATGTTCTCTATCTTATTTTTTAGGCCTCGATCTGTTTACCGTCCTTTAAATCCGCTGGCGCCTAGTAGAGGTAGGTCTTGCCCGTTTTATTTTATAATGCATTTCTTTTAATATAGTGACTTTGACAACAAAAGTGATACAAATAGTAATCTTCAGTCTATAGATGTGCTTTCTGCCTTTTTAATTTCCTCTGTAGAAGTAGCTGTTCATTTTCAAATACTTAGACAAAGATTTATGAGACTTGATGACATACATGCTTAATATTATTGCATAGGAATAGGCTTATTAATAGTCAGGGGAGCTAATGTGAAAACTAAAATACATCTCAAACTGTTTAATAAGTGTCACAGTAATTTTCCAATGTGGATGGGAAAGAGTTAAAGTTCAATAAAAAAATCAACACTATTCTTCCCTTGGTTGGTTGATGTTTTTTCTAGAGCATTATCACTTTAGCTCATAGTCATTGTGGTATAATGTAGCTTTACAGTTTCCATCCATAATCTTTAGTGTATTACAAATACAAATTATTGCATAATTTGAAGAAAGAGTGGATACTTAGGAAGTCTCAGTTATCTGCAAGAATGGGTAAAAAAAGTGTGCCAGTGACTTTGGGTTTAAGTATTTAAATAGAAAACTATAACGTGGTGTTGCAAATGAATCCACTTTCTCCATCAGTGTGTCTCATTTCCCTTAAAAATTAACTATTAGCCAATAGATTGACTTAGAAAACATCACCACACATTAGAAAATCAAGATAGCTTTTAGTAATGATAACTATTAAGATAATATATTGCTGGTGTACACAAATAAAAAGAAGTTCAAGAGTAGTTTAACTCAGGGGTCAGAATTTCAGAAAGGAACATTGGTAACGTTGTTGAATAATATGAAGAAGATGACTTCCTAATCATCTTTCTGAAGCTGAAACATAGCTTTCAAGAGTATGCAAATAAGCTGCTACTAAGATTTCAAATTCTTAGTGACTTTCATTACTAGTATTTGTTTAATCTCAGGTGGTGTTGAGGAGGAGGAAGATGGAAAGTAACCTACTTTTTGTAGATGAAATAAGGTTTCTTGCATTTATAGTTTTCTCAGTGTTTATAGTAAAGCCTGTGTTTCATTACTCCTTTGCTGTGGAAATGATCTTTTTAATGCTTATGGATTTTTAAATTTTATTCTGTTTTGTTTCTTTTTTTTTCCCTAAGGAGGAGATGATGGTAAGTCACCCTGTTTTGCTTGACTTGTAGAAATGAAGTAAGCATGAAAGAGTTTTGGATATCCAATTTATTTGCTTTATTGCTGTTGCATTAAGGGGCAGGAGAGCTATGATTTTAGGCAGATGATTGATCACAAAATGGTTTTATTGAGATAATTCTTTCATTTAGAGTGGGGAACAAGTGGATAAGAGCAGAATACAGTTCTGTTGTTAATTCTTATCCTTGTAACAGAATATGTGTTGTGATAATGTTACTAGCAAGGTAACTGGAGATGCATAGATTAAAGGATTCTTCGGTCTCCCGCTGAGCCTGGTTGATACTGATGTCAGATGACTTAAAAGAAGAGGGACAGTTTTTTGTGTACTTTCTTCAATGTCCTTGATTTTGGGAAGGTGGAGAGAG
Source organism: Brotogeris chrysoptera (assembly GCA_030323915.1). Taxonomy (NCBI): domain Eukaryota; kingdom Metazoa; phylum Chordata; class Aves; order Psittaciformes; family Psittacidae; genus Brotogeris; species Brotogeris chrysoptera. The sequence continues at coordinate 3,705 of JARCZZ010030357.1, read as the reverse complement.
AGTGGGGAGAAAATTTGGTCTGTCTACAGTGAGACAGACTAAGATTTTTTCAGTCAGCTGAAAGCTCTCAGACAAAGACCTAAGCCTACAGGAAATCTTCAGAAAACAGTCAAGATAAAGGCTATCAGATACAATTACGCTCTTCCATCGTGTCTTTCACCACTAGCACATCTAATCAGGCTTGTGCTTCTATACATTTCTGAATGCCTGACCAGCAGCTTAGTTGTGCCCATTCTTGTATTTCTCCCATTCTAACCCCCACAAATTTAAACTAACCTCAACATTAAGCCACTTCAATGCCTCTTCTCACTTTAATAGCTGAATTATTTAGCTTTATGTCCAGATGGCAGCTAATGTTAGTATGTGTAGTAATTCAAAGCTACCATGATGTTGAAGATGAATACTTTTCATTTAACCATATACCTTGTATTTGCAGGGGAATCTTTCTACACATGGCTAGAAGGTAAAAGCTCTTGGATGGGTTAATATAATGTTAAATTCACTAGAAGAACAATTGTAGTAGCTTTTTTTTTTTTTCATCTCCCCAAATATTTTCCATAGTGTGGGGTCCTTAATAAATTGTGCAGAACTTCTGAGTGCCGTTCAAAAAATATGTTTTTCTTGAGGGTCTTTGGAAATCTCAGTCATTCAGATGGTCTGTTCCTTTAAACCGTACACTGTTTCACCTTGCATAAAGAGGGAGTTCAATACCAGCTGCTTTGAATTTTCTGCTCATTTTAGGCATTTAAGTGGGGACATTATTATAAATAACACTGCTAAGACTTTTTATTTAAAAACAGCTTAAAAAAAACCCAAAGTTTTTGATGGTTCTGTTCCCAGTATATAAACCAACATGAGTATAATGTGTGTTCAGAAGGCAAAGCAATTGCTTTTTATTAATATTTAAACGGAAAACATTTTTACAGTGGTAGCAATCAAAATCACATTTTGGAGGTATATGGAAAAGTAAATGAGTTAAATGTATTTAATTTTAAATTTCATTCTGCCTCTCATAAGCCTTTTACTTGTCTAGTTGGAAATCTCTGACTGGTGCTGCTGTAGGAAAGCATACAAATTTATTTGCTGTTTAATAAGTAATGTTTGTAAATGAGGTCATATCTCAGCCTCACAGATTGGCTTCACCATCAGCTGTCCCTTCTTTCATTTGCGGAGATTGGCGTGGCAGGGAAGTCACCCAAATGTACCTTTGAGAAAGGAGCAAACTCCTTAATTCCAAGTGTAATCTCTGTCTCTGGGTCTAAGTGGTATTGTAATTTCTGCATTTAAATTCTGTTTGGCCACCGAATGCCATTGCATTTCTGTTTCCACTGTAGAATTCAGTACCTATCAAAGTCATATTTTGCAAGGTTTTGCTCTGTGTATTTAAATTTTCAATGAATTTACATTAGAGCTGGGAAGAAATAGTTTTGCTGTTTTCCAATGGCCCAGAAGGTTTTCTGGGGCGTTTGATGTTTTTCTGTAAGGTTGCTAATTCAGTGGTAGGTTTAATTCTAATTAGGATGTGCCACAGTATAGTTTTGGCCTCCAGACTGTCAAAATTCCAGACTATTTGAAGCTTATTGCTTAAACCTTGTAAGTGTCATAATCTTGTGTAGCAATTTATCTGTACTAGTTGACCACATGCTTATTTGACTGTATTTATTAGAACACTAAAATACTAAGTAAGAAGTGTCTAACTTCATTCTTAGTACTGCTTTATATAAAAAAATATGAAGCAAATTTTTCCCATGATGGATATAAGGAATTATTAACTGTGCTTAAGTGTTGTAATTGTAACTCTTGAAATTTAAACAATGTGGACTTGCATGACTGAAATATCAAGTTATATTCATTTTAATACATTTTCCAGTATTTAATTTGGGCTTTGTTTGCCTTTTTTCCTGGATAGGTCTTTGCCTTGAGAAAAGAGTGTTTTATAAGCTCATTTCTGGACTTCATGCTAGCATAAACTTGCATCTGTGTGCAAATTATCTTCTTGAAGGTAATTTAAGGCTATTTAAAATTGCTGGATGGAATTCTACAATATCTGTAATATGTATTTGGTTTTCTCTGATTTTTTTTTTGATGCGTAGTTAGTTGTTTTTTTCATTCTAAATATGCATCTTTTACTTCCCCCCTCCTCTATTGTTTTTTTTTCCTCTCTGTATAGAAACGTGGGGGAAGCCTTGCTGGGGACCAAATGTGAAGGAGTTTACTCGCCGCTTTGACCCTGTTGAAACAAAAGGAGAAGGACCAAGGAGGCTCAAAAATTTGTATTTCCTGTATTTGATAGAGCTGCGTGCTTTGTCAAAGGTTGCACCATACTTCGAGCGTTCAGTTGTTGACCTTTACACCGGAAATGGCCATGAGGATGCTGAATCTAAAGCTCTCTTACTGGATATCTTCAGGGACACCAAGTGAGGCATAGGATTTTTTTTCTTTATGAATTGTTTGAAATTCTCATTTATATTCACAAGTGAGAACAGATGAGTCCTTGACAGGATAGGGTAAGGAGGAGAGTAGAATGAAGAAATAACATTAAGTAATGGGAGACCAAGATGAATTTGTACATTTGACAGGAAGAGATGAATATTTTTCAGTTTGAATATACCAATCTTTAAAAAACAAAAAATTAAACAAAAATTCACCTCCTCTCCCAAGTCCCACACAACACCCTACTATTCTCTATTTGTTGCTTTGTCTGATTCTTCAGTATAAGAAGAATCCAGTGAGTAATCCAGCTTTTATCACAGACTTAACTTCTGGGGTTTTAGCCATCCCTTCTTTTCTTCCATTTAGTCTGTAAAGTTTTTTTTAGTCTGGTTTATTCTTGCTAATTTTTGTGATTTGTAACATTCTGTGTGGTTTTGTTGCTGTCCCTGCTAATAATCTTGGTAGGTATTTGAGATGTGGTCAGACAACAGTCGACTGAAAGGTGAACATTTAAGACAGTTGCAGTGTATATTGGAAAGAAATCTTGATCAGTGGAAATGGAGTGAAGAAAATTCTCAACAAAGCTGTAAATAACATATTTCAGGTTACAGTGATTGAGTAATAGAGCCGATACCATTCAGTAAATTCTTAAGAGTTACTTTGTAAAAACTAGGAACTCTGAAAAGTATTGCACACTCATGGCATCAGCTGCTCACCAAGCTTGATGGAACACTGTATTGTCAGCGTTGGGTTTTTTTCTGTTCCATTTTGTCTTTATTAGGTCCTTCCATATGCACTTCGATGAAAAGTCTATGTTTGCTGGAGATAAGAAAGGAGCCAAGTCATTAAAGGTAAAGCTCATTTTCTGAATCACATCCAAAATACTCACTTTTAAATTCAGTTGTGTTGTTTTAGAAAATATCTCTACCAACCAGAAATGTATGGTTGAGAGGGGAAAAGGCTGCAGTAAAAACTTAGAATCATATCTGAGGCCTCTTAATTAATTTGCATTATAATAAATGAATATGAGGTGTTGTCCTGAGCCAAGAAGACAGATATCTCTGGTTTAGTGCCTTGGGTCTGCCATTAGGACTGTGGTGAGGCAAATGAGTTGAACTGGACTACCAGTAGATGCAGTGGTGTTTTTTAAGTATTATCTGTTTCACATCAATATAGAATCATAGAATGGTTAGGATTGGAAAGGACCTTAAGATCATCTAGTTCCAACCACCCTGCCATGGGCAGGGACACCTCACACTAAACCATGTCACC
>JARCZZ010030354.1:28684-46273 GCA_030323915.1 Brotogeris chrysoptera | reverse complement strand
CCCAAAAGAACCAACCAAACGCAGTTTAAACTCGCTTTTTGCAGTGTAAAGTGTAACGACAGAGGCAGCCCGGCGATGGCGGGGTTCCTGTGAACCTCTCCCGCCTTCCGACGAGGAGCAGGCGTCCGACGAACGGTGCTCGGTCGCTGCTGTGGCCTCTTACCAGCTATCTACCCTTGGAGCGTGGCCGGGGCGGCCCCGGGGACACCGAGGGGGAGTGTGTGTTAGTGTTGGCTCAGTAACTGCGCTCCGGGAAAGGGGGGCGAGGCGAGCGGGGCCAGGGCCACCTGTCGCACCGCCCCCGGCTAGCGGCCCCTCCCGGCCGGCGCCCCCGGCCCTCACCGGCGGCTCGGTGCCTCCCCGCAGGTCGCCTTCCCGCCGCCGCCCCGCGGGAGACTCGGGGGTGACGCTCGCGGCCGCCGTGCCCGGCGCTTGGAGAGGGAGCGCGGCCGTGCCGGCCGCGGCAGCACCCCACCATGCCGAGGTCCTTCCTAGTGAAGAGCAAGAAAGCGCACAGCTACCACCAACCTCGCTCCGCCGACGAAGACTACAGCCTCCGGCTGGAGACGGTGCTAGCCCAGATCTGTGCAGGTAGGAGTCCGTCGGTCGCAGCCTCGGCCCGCCCGCTCCTCATCACCCCGCTGCCAGCTGCACCGGCCAGTGGCCGTGCAGCCCCTCTGCAGTGTGGACCCCGCGGGACACCGGAGGGGCTGAAGCGGGTTGGAGAAAGTCGGGTAGCAAATCTTGGTGGGAGAGGGGCCGCCGCGGGAGGTGGCTGGCAGCCCCCGCGGACCAGCACTGAGGAGCCCTCTCACCCCTTTTGCCCTGCAGACAGCAAGATCCCCGAGGACGCGGGGCTGTGTCGCACCGTCCTGCCCGACCCGGAGCCTTTCCAGGGACGCTTCTCCCCGGAATCCCACCTTACCGAGGCTGCCGATGGCACCTCCGAGTCAGCGCCCAGCTGCGAGGGCAGCGTTTGTGACAGAGTGTCCGAGTTCGAGGATTTCTGGAGACCTCCCTCGCCCTCCGTCTCGCCAGGTAGGACTGGGACGAGCAGAGCTCGGCGAGGGTCCGACTGCATGTTTGCACCAGTGCTGTGGGGCATTTTCATAGCTGGGGCCCGCCGTCGAAAACAAGTGGAATGGACAGAGTTGTCTTCTCACGTGCGGTGGGAAAAAGCTAATTTGTCCCTTCCATTCGTTTTCGGGTTATCTCTTTCAGGTTGCTTTTCCAGCCCGTCTCTCGCTACCGAGGGAGCAGCGAGCCACAGGCTGTAGGAAAGTTGTGATGCCATCAGGCATTGATTTTGTTGTTTCTGATAAATTGGTAGAGGCAAGCAGCTTATGTTTTCAAGGTCCCGACGTTTTCCTACAGGGTCCTGCTACATGGAGTTTAGATGGTTTTTAAGACGGGAAAAAAATGTACTAGGCTATCTGTGTACCGGCATAAGCAGTGTTGACTTTGTGTTTTGTAGTACCTGCTAGACGTTTTTCCTAACTCCCTTTCAGGTTATTTCTTGCCTCTTGCCTATAAAAAGGATACTCCCTGTCCCTCTCTCTTCCCTCCCTCCTCCCTTCTCTGTCTTTATTTGTTTTTTATATTATTTTCCTTCCCTCCCCCCCTTTCTTGTCTAAAAACACATTCGTAAATACCAGAAGAAAATAACGACGGTCAGATTTAAACACCCCAAATCCAGGAAACTCACACTTATGGCTGCAGCGCCTGTCTCTAGCTCCCTCGTCCTGTCTTTGATGTGGTTGGAGCAGTGGGAGATGCTGTCCCCAGCCTGACGCGAATACTTATCTCGTTTAAAAATACAATGGTGTCATTTTATAACAAAAATACGTATATATATGAAAAACACCTTTTATTGCCTCGGTTAAAGAGTGACAGCTGGAAAAAAAGAATAATTTCTATCTTAGCAAAGGAAAAATTGTCTCAGCTTTACCAACAGCAGACACCAGCAAACAAATGCTTAGTCCTGTTGGGTCTTGTTTCCCTCCTGATTTTCCCACTTGGCTTTTGTAATGTACTTGCATATCAACGACTGATTGTAATGATGTGGGTTTGCATTTTTAAAGCCTCCCCCTCTTTTAAGAGTCCTAAAGCCATTCAAGGGAATGTTTAAAATGCTGCCCAGTATCACAGCTAGCCACAGGACAGTTCCAGTCTGTGCAAATGACGCACTGGACCAAATGCAGCAGATTCTCTCCTGTAAATATTTCTCCACAAAGTGTAGCAAGGTGTGCAATTTTTTGTCAAACGAATTTTTCCTCCTCCTCCTTCCCCAAATAACTTCAAGCTCTACACGGGCAACAGACTGTTTTCACGAGGGGTCTAAAGGACAGATGTAAAATGGAGCAGGTATTTTCCAGGGCTGCTCTGCCTTTTCCTCCTCCTCTCCTCCCCACTCATTTCTTCCCCAGTGGTGGCATTCATCAGCTCCCTGCCAGCCACCCAGCTATCCAGTGAAGTTATCTTTGCAAAATGAGGGTGACGTTCCCAGATCAAGACTTTTTGGGGATGTTGGGGGTCCTGAGACTGCCTGATCCCATTCACAGGAGGAATGGGAGGGTAAGTGAATCCAAGTACTGTAAAGGAAAAGCTCTATTAAATGAACCTCAGTGCACTGAGAGAGATGCTGTTGCATTAATGATGAAGGCAGTCGCAGCAGGATTATATAGTTGGGCTACTTCCCACAGCTCCCCCTTAACCCTTCTGCCTTCCAGCTGCATTGTCAGATTCAGTGCAAAGCTGGAATTTGTGTCTAGGTCGTTTCTGCAAGACATGCTGGCGAAGGACTGGATTTCTGTGACTGTATTTGTCTGGATGGAGCACAGTTTCTGTGCTTTGACAAGCAGGGCAGATGAGAAATAACAGTTCTAAATCATGCTTAGGGCAGGTGCAGCGAGTAGTACTATCACCTCTGTATCCTTAGAAAGAAGACAGGTGCAGGTTGCACTTCAGTATGCAGTGAAAGCCAGATTTCAGCTTTGTCTTTGGGTGCCATGCTGCCTATCCAGATGAACATGCACAGACATAATACCTGTTAATGCTCTTAATACATTGTTGCCTTCATCAGTGAAAATCACTTTGTTATTTAATCTCTCTCCCTATGTGTGTCTGTAATCACATTACTTTGCTTATTTTTGAAGGTTCCTGACATGACAGCTCAGTGCACCAGTGTATTAGTAGCTCCTTATGAGCCTGTTGATGCTGCGGTCTTGAAGGGAGACTTTTACTGGGTATAGTGGACAGAGTGAGTGTGCTATATTGTAGTCTGCGGAGGATAAACTGCTCTTTCTTTGCTGTTTATAACAATCTGTTCTCAACCATTTCAGGTTGAGTTTGCCTTGCCTTCAAAAAAGAGCACTGATATCTTTTTCTCCCAGAAGGGGTCTATATAAAGGCTGCACAGAATTGCCAGGAAGAGGAGGAACAATCTGCCTCCTGCTCACCCCTTGGAGGCTTAGATGCTGTGGAGTGGAGGACAGGCAGACACAGAAGTGCCCTGCAGTGTGGCAGAGCAGGATTTGCAGGTCACCTTGACCCGCAGCACAGAGCTTGGATGGCTTGAATTTGCCCCTGCAAAATATAGTCTGTGCTTGTGCTTGAGATGTCTCCAAAGCATGTGCGGTGATGGAAGGAATATTGCACGCAAACTGATCTGTGGTGCAGTGTTTACTGTGCTTGCCAGTTTCAAGGGCTCAAAAATCAGGTCAACCTTCTCTCTCCTCTCACTCAATGGAATGGCTTAGAAATCAAGATTGTAAGTTATACCTTAAGGGTATTCAGTTCTACTGTTGAAACATTGAGGGTTTACATTTTCATGCTTTTCTTTACAGTCTGGGCTGTAAAGCCTGGGCTAGAAGTTGACTTTAAAAGGAAACAAAAAGAACAAGCAAACAAAAGGAAAGCTGAGGGCCTGATGAAATCAGGCAGTTTCAAGAGCTGGGGCTTTAAGATAATTTTGAATCTTGTGATAAAATCATGAGAGATGGCAACACTGAAACTGGTTGCAAAGACACAAGATAGAAGATGTGACGCTGACCACAACTTTGCAGTCAGTGCAGAGCAGGAAAAATCATGCTCAGCACCATGTCAGCTAATTTGATTTCATTGCTCTGTTCAGATGTCCCAGTTGGTATGTGAGCATGTATTTCCAACAAAAAGACTGCTAATTTCAATGGAAGAATTAGAGACTGTTGACGTCTGAAATTAAGTAAAAGACAGGAAACAGTCAAGTTACTCAGAGCTCAATTTTTCACCTCATTTCGCGCTCCCTTCTGTAACCACCCATAACCACCTGCCTATCCAAATGGATAGCCTAACACATCGTGCCTTTCTTCGCTAGCCCACCTCTGGTTATCTTGGCTTCCCGAGGGCTGAGAAAGTCATGGGAACTGTAAAGCTGGCAGGAATGATAAAAAGCAAGAGAGGAATTGTGGGTGGACAAGGTTTTGGGTAAAGAAGGTTATTCTGGATCCCCATTTGCAATGGATTCATTCATCCCTGTGAAGGCATTGGCACTTCAGCAGTCATCAGATTTAGGTTTTCCTTGGTGTTAACTTAAACTTTTACCCAATGGAGCCATCCTGACTCTCCCAGTGCTGTTGCCTGTTGTGATGAAGACTGAATGAAGAGCACCTAGGGCATTAATCAGCATCTCTGGAAGACACAGTTGGGGTCTGGTACCTCGTGTTCCCTGCCCAGCTGTGCTTTCCTCTATGCAAGGCCCCCTGAGCATTTGTGCCTTTAGCCACTGATCTCAAAGGCTATGTTCCTGCCATTGCATCAGATTCCACTAGGGTCCCCCATGTGTGACTCCTCTTGTGGTCTCCACTGCCTTGGTCAGATGCTGTTGCCAAAGGTGAGCCTGTTAGAGCTAGCTGAAGCCATCTGAGTTTGTCCTGGTGGGAGATCGCTTTGGTTATGACTACAAGGAAAAATCTTTCTGTGTCTTCAATTTTTAATGCAGCCTATGTTAATGATTTTACAAAGCTCTATGTTTTGGGTGGACTCAGTTTCTTTACTTGGAGAAACTCAGAGCAATCTGAAACAACCGTGGTTTTGGTTCAGATGAGGACTGATTTTACATTTTCTGAAAAAATGAGGCATGACATTCAAGCATCTCAGTAGCAGTTCTTTATTTCAATTATACTGTAGTATAGTTACAGACAGTTCTGGCAAGAAGCTGAAAGACTAAGTTTTAGCATAAAATTGTGCAGCAAGCAGCTTTTAGTTTTCTTGAACAGATAAATCTCAGCACGCTTGCTTCCTTGGGCACCACCATAATGTCATATTTGCTATATGAATGTTTGAGATCTGCATCAGAGCTTAAACCTGTGGACAGATCTTTGATGCCCATCTTGGGACACAGTAGATATACTTTTTTTGAGGGGCTGCAGATCAAACCAAAGGAAGTTGCAGACTGAGTTGTTTAGTGTCTCTACAGTCAGATTAGTGTACACACACCCAGAGATGGAGGTAGATAAAACTAGTGGCTGCTTTAGATAATTTGGCTGGGACAGCAGGTGAATAGGTAGCACTGGATGCACAGACCCTGCTGTGCAATATAGAATGTTCTCCCATTAAACATGGGAAACCTTAGAAAGGGCAGCCTCAATGTGCAGTACAGGGGTCTGGCCCTGGGCACAAATCTGAGTGCTGAGATGGGTCTGCCCCATGATAGCGGCTGTATTGTGAAGTGCACTAATTCCCTTGCCTTTGTGTTTCTACAGCCTCTGAGCGATCTGTGTGTCCATCCATAGATGAAGCACCCCCCTTCTCGGTGCCCTTCAAGCCGTACATGTGGAACAGCCTGAGTGGCTCTGAACTGAGGCATCTTGTGCAAAGCTACAGGCCCTGCCCAACACTGGAACGAACCTCAGCCCTTGGGCTCTTCTGTGATAGAGGCTCTGAGCCTGCCCTCTACGGTGCTGAGTGTAGCTCTTCTCTTGGACTTTATGGTGACTTCAGCTCCCCAGGCCCAGGGCTGTATGAGCGGCCGCCAGCAGCAGCACCCAGACTCTATGCTGAAACACAGCCTGGGCTGCAGCAAGAGAAGGGCCCAGGTGGCATCAAAGTGGAGTCGGACCTCTTGTGCCGCCCCTTGCTCATCAGCACTGGCTCTTACAAGTGTGTCAAGTGCAGCAAGGTAGGGGTCCCTTTCTCCCACTCTGGTTATGATTCTTGCACACCCCCTTCTCTCTGGCAAGCCTGACCCTGTGTGCTCTCTTCACTCAGGTCTTCTCCACACCACATGGCCTTGAGGTACATGTGCGCCGCTCACACAGTGGCACGAGGCCCTTTGCCTGTGACATGTGTGGCAAGACCTTTGGCCATGCAGTCAGCCTGGAGCAGCACAAGGCTGTGCACTCGCAGGTGAGAGTGGGGCAGACTGCCAGGATGAAGGTTGAGGGCCAGGGCCAGCTGCTTGCTTTGGCTGGCTTTAGGGAGGCCAAGAAAGTAATCATAGAATCATAGAATGGTTAGGTTGGAAAGGACCTTAAGATCATGTCAGAGCAGTAGGTGGGCATCTAAACTGAGGAGCGGAAAAGCACATGGTAGGGCTGCAGTGAGCAGTTGTGGGTGAAGAAGATGGTGTTAGGCAGAGGAAAGGGTGGGCAGCTGGTGAGCAAAGGAGCAAATCTACTAATTAAAGAGCACAGGCTTTGTTTCCATTCCCCAGACCTCGCATGTGTCTATATTAAGCAATGGGCACTTTCGGCACTCCGGAAGTAACAGTAAATAATAAATTTTCACTCTCAGAAATTGTAATGCAGATGTGGACATTTTTTTAACAGCAAAACCAACTCATTGTGCTTTCTTTCAGCACAGCTCTCCTCATTCTTTCTCCTCCCCCCCCCGCAAAGAAGTGAGTTTTTCCTTGTTTGTAGTCATTATGTCTGTGCAGGGAACATCTCAATGGCCAGTCAGGTACAGAGCATAGACTTCACCCGTCTCGACACACTCTGAGTCACACACCAAAAGAATATGGTAGTTAATTTTGGTAGGAGGACATGTAACATTTTCCACCTGCTGATATTGTGCCATATTTCCCCTTCCCCACCCACCTGACCTGGCAAATCTTCCTTCTTCAGATCAGCTTTTGGAAGATAGAGTTATAACAGTGGCTTTTTGCTGGTTTATTTGCAATTTCTTGAGTGTGCAACAGCAGAGTGCATAATGAAGGGAAATATCTCATCACTCATTAAACAGTGGTGAAAAGAGAAGCACTGCATATTTTGTCCACGAAGAGGACAACATTTCAGGAAGAATGAATTAAAAGTCAAATACACTAAGATAACAATTCTATGATTCTTTGATTCTATGAATGTATGAAAGCATAGTGGGAAGAGGCAGGTGTGAAGATAGTTCAGGGATGGAAAGAAGGTATGATTTACGGTAGAAGAAAGTGGTGGAGAAGAGTGTGTGAGGGAGGGGAGAGACACTGCAAAGTCTTAATGAATTTATTCTGATATATTAAAGTAGTAAGCCAAAAAGCTGTTTTCCCTAGGTGCTCCTGGGAACGTTCCCCATTTTAATGGAACTACAAATAAGCACTTAGTTGTTACCCTGCCAGCAGAAATCAGTCTGCCACAGAGGTTTCCCAGGAGATTCAAGCAGAGCTCAGCACCCACTTTCCTGTGCACAGTGGCAAGGTGGCCTCTGAACAGTGCTGCAGCTGTTGGGCTTCCCAGTGGAGTGACCATGTCTTGGGCCCCTGTTGAAATGTGCAGGTGGACTTTGCCCGGTAGCTCAGGGCTGCTCCTAATGTGGCCATTCCAGCCAGCAGGAAGAGCTGTTCAGTTACGTTTTTGTGAGGAGTGATGCACAGCACTGGGAGAGGGTGCGCTGTCTTTTTATCATGTGGTGCTATCACGTTAGCATTGGTGTTAGGATCTCTGCAGGCCAGTCCAGTTCTCTGGAGAAGTAGAAATGCTTGGTAAGGCAGAAGGGGCAACACTGATGTGTTGGTGTGGTGTAACTGTGTGTGTTTGGGCTCCCCTCTCTGCAGGAACGCAGCTTTGATTGTAAGATTTGTGGCAAGAGTTTTAAGAGATCTTCTACTCTGTCCACCCACCTGCTCATCCACTCGGACACACGGCCCTATCCATGCCAGTACTGCGGGAAGCGGTTCCACCAGAAATCTGATATGAAGAAACACACCTTCATTCACACAGGTCAGCCCTACAGCTGCTGGTGTTCAGCCCTGACTGTGAGGGCAGGTCTCTGAAGAGGTCTCTCTGCAGCAGACTGTTCCCCCTTGGCTGGGACAGTACATGCACCTCCCTATGCTTCTCAGCACCCTGCTGCTGCTCTGAGTTCTACTTGTGCAAAGGAGGGTGGTTTGAATGAAAGGCAGCTGAAAAATAACCCAAATCCTCAGAATCCAATCAGTGTTCCCTTTATAGGATCCACCAATGTTTATTCAAAGGGCTTTTGTGTAAGATGATTTTGAGGGTGTTATATTCTTGTTGCCTTGATTTACAGCTGAGGCCCTGGAAAATTACAGGTGAATTTGATTGCAGCATTTCTTTTTGCAGGATTTACCAGTTTACAATAGGAACAATAGGAGTCTCCTCCTCTAGAACAAACACTAAACTGGAGGGCTTAGGGTCCAACTCAGACTAAATATTTGTTCAGAGGTGTCTGCATTTCCACATGCTGCAGTTTTGTACAGAATGGAAGAAGAGGTGCAGAGTTCTCAAGTTTCACTGCTAGTAATAAACATGGAAACTAATAAAGTGCAGGTGAATCACCAAAGGAAATTGTTTTAAAAATATAATTCAGTGAGAAGGTGAGTTTATCAGAAATCCCGAAATGAAAATCTTGCCTTTCAGATCTGTATTGCTCACTTAAAGTAGAGGGAAATTAATGATGTGTGAGATACAGACGCAGTTGTAGACACAAAAATAACACCTGTACTGGCCAAACCCAAGGTTCAGATGACCAAAATCCTGTTTCCTGGTAGTGACCTCTAGCAGATATCAAGGGTGAAGCCTAAACGTGGCAAATACGTAGAAAGATAATGCAACATTATATGTAGGACTGCTTGGTTGTTACTTTTCTAGATGACAAGCGGTGAACGATAAATGTTACTTATAAAGGTTTTCCACCGGAAGTTTGCTGGATGAAAATTAACTGTTTAGGAAGTAACACACAAAGTTCCACAGTAACTTTTTCAAATGAGTCTTGATTAAGTAGATTTCAGCTAAACTCTGAATCAGCCAAAACCATTATTTTGTTGTGAGATCAGAAATTGTGCCTGGACTTCTACATTGCTAACACAAAACCACATCCTTAACTGAATCAGGGATCCCTTTCGTATGCAGCATACATTTGTGAACTGAGCCTCCAGTACATTTTGTATTATTTTATGTTTCTAAGAATCTGATCTTCAAACATGCAAAGAGTTTGTTGTTCCAGCTGAAGTCAGTGGGCTCTGCAGGTGCAAAGCTGCTCTGAGTATCAGGCTTGGTTTTGTGGTTGGATTCCTTTTTATCCGTTTGATAACAAACACTATGAAAACGCGGAGATCCTGCTCCCATGGAGGCCAGTGAAGTTTTGTCACTTATCCCTCTGCAGGAGAATTTCAGGGCTGAATTTGCTCCCTTTTATGTTATTTGCCTGCAGGAGAATTTTAGGCATGGCTCAGGGTGACTGCTAGCACTTCAGTATGGGGGACAGAGAGGAGAGCACATCTCTGGATGAATCCTGGCCTTCAGGGCTCACTTAAGGGCACTCAGACCTCCCTTAGCGACAGACTGCAACTCACTGGGCTTGACTTAACAACTTCCAGCTATCAATCCTACTTGTCACCTTGCTGATACTATAATAACTTATGTCAGCCTGAATGACCTGGGAGTCTTTCCAGGAGTTCCTCACGTTTCTAGGACACAAAGGCAGTTTAAATCGCACACAGCCCGTGCAGCCAAATGCATTCACAAGTTATTGTGCCCTGAGAGCACTCTGTGCTTCAGGCTGCTCTCAGAGCTGTACTATGGAGGTACAGCCAAGTTCAGGCCTGCTCAGCTGCAGTTCAGGCTCAGGTAATGCTTTGGGGCTCCCAATTGCATGGTTTTTATTAGAATGACTTCCTTAGTAATCACGCAGGGGTCTCTTTGAGTTCTAAGGTCCAGTGTGCATTTCCTGTTTGCTCTGGTCCTATGTAAGCAACAGGTTGCCTCTTTAACGTCCTCTTTCTCTCTTCCTTGCCTTCTGCTTGCAGGTGAGAAGCCTCACAAGTGCCAGGTGTGTGGGAAAGCCTTTAGTCAGAGCTCCAACCTCATCACCCACAGTCGGAAGCACACAGGCTTCAAGCCCTTCGGCTGTGATCTGTGTGGCAAAGGCTTCCAACGGAAGGTGGATTTACGGAGACACCGGGAGACACAGCATGGCCTGAAATAAGTCCCAGCTGCAATATGGAAAGCATCTACAACACTATGAGAATAGACTCCCTTGGCTTCCCCAATGGATTCACGCCTTGTCCTAAGCATAGAGCCTGGTATTACCTTTCCGACCAGGAGGTCAGAGGGGAAAGAAGAGGACAGAGCCATGCATTGACAGCTTAGCCTGAATGACTATGAAAGCAGAAATTAAAAGGCTGGGGTTTATTTCTTTCTCTTCTCCTCTCTGTTTCTAAAATAACACTGGAAAATAAGCCTTTTTAAAGCCTGATACTCCGAAGATGGATAAGCTACCAAATATCTGTAAGCTGGAATATATTTCTCCCATGGCCAAGGTGAACCCATTGAAGTCCAGTAGCTTGAATCACCTTGCAGGGAAACATGGGTATAACAGTGTTTACACATTAATGACAGAGAGCCTTCTGCAGTGATGTAGGGAGCACTAGACTTGGTTGAGTTTCAGTGGCTTAACTCTTGGTTTCCTGTCAGGAAAACCTGGAGGATCAGGACTGAACTGTGCAGTTTGACATCTTCTTGCTGGTTTCTAAGCAAAGGTACCAGCTTGGGCCTGATCCTGCTCTCACTTGTTTTGGTGCAAACAAGGAGCTGCATTAACAGTTATAGAGATGCCCTTTTTATCGTCCCAGAGCTATCTCTGTCTATGCAAGGCCTGGTTGTGTACGTGTGTGTTTGAGGCATAGGGGTTACTTCTTGCTAAATCCTCTGGGGAGAAGGAAGCTTGTGAAAGACAAGTGGAAAAGCCAAAGCACACAGTTAACGCCTTATAACTAGAAACCCATCCAACAAGTGATCCTGACTGAGGAGGGCAGGAGCACCAGAGAGGCACAGACTTTCTGCCCAGAGTCATTACTGGCCTCCACACTCTGGGCTTGTTCTGATAACTGGAAAATAGCTACTCAGTAGCATCATTTGTATATTTGGTTTAGTTTTTATTTTTTAAAGGGAAACTCGGTTGAGGTGGGCAGGAATCATCATAAAAGTATAATTGACTGAATTTGCCTTAAATGACCCTGCATGTACCTCAGTTCATAAAAAAAAAAGCTGGTTTTACTTCATTGACAGGTTTGTAAATGTCCTTATTTAGATTTTATGGAGTGTCTTATGTTTATTGGTATGTATTTATTGGAACAATGTTTTAAGTTAATAAAGTATTGAGGATGGTCTAGAGTGATTTTCATTTGGTACGCTAACTAGCACATTTATGAATATCAGCCATTACAATGACACTCCCCAGTGATGGTCAGGGATACAGCATTCCAGGAGGGAATACAGGCACAGCATTTGCACAAGGGCTCTGTGATTAAAGAACACCACTGTTATATTTGTTTGTCTAACTCCCCCTGATTTCAGCTATACACAGTTCTGAAGTATACTGCGCTTAGGAGCATACCCATAAAGTTTTGAGTGGGAAACAGCAGTTTTAAATGTCTGCTTTGCAAATGCAAGCTGCCAGAAGTCCCTGCTTAGCCCAGGAGGAACTTGAATGTCCTCCTGCAAGATTGAATGTCTGCCCCAGGCAGCCTGCAGGGACACCTGAGCAGCAGGTGTATCATTAAGCCTGTTAAGGGACTTAAGCCTGTTGGGACTCACAGAATTGACTTTTTCCTGCTTGCCTCGCAGCGGCCCTTGCCCCACCTGGCAGTTGCAGCCCACACAAAAGAAGAGCAGAAAGACAATAGAGGGGTCCCTTGTCCTTTTCACAGCACAGCATGGCAGCGTGAGCTTTTACGTGTGCACAAAGCCTTGTGCCCACATGGATATATACTGTTTCCAGATTTGTATGTTCACTGTATACAAAACCGGTGAGCAGAGTCCCCCCGTGTGCCCGTCCTTCAGCCCACCGGAAGGCCACGGCACTTCACTTGCCACAGCGCTGCCCAGACCCCTTCATGCTTCTGCCTTCTGCCACCTCAGAGCTCCATCCGAAGCCCTTTCCCCTCAGGGCTCCCTTTGCAGGCTGCAGCTGAGGTCAGCCTCCTCAGGCCTAACCCAGCACTCACTGCCGGGACATCTCTTCCACACAATGGCTGCCAACACCAAGGGCTCGCAGACAGGGCTTTTATTAAGCAGTAAACGTGACACACAGTTACAGCTGGCAGGGTGAGGGACTGCTGCAGAGCACCCCCGGAGGTGCCAAGTGCCATGTTAGGCTCATTATGCTGGGTTATTTAATGCAGAAGAGCGGTGGAGGAGGATAAGTGGTAAATAGGGAAGGCCTGGTGGTGGTTTTGGCCCAGCCCGCATCGGTGGGGGCTCCAAGGAGCAGCTCAGCAGGAAGAAAAGGTAGGTTTGGGGCTGACCCTTTGGCAGTGTTTAATATTTATTATATTCACTGGGATGCTGTAGTTGTGGATGGAGTGAGTGCTGGGGGTACTGGGTGTGAGGTGGTTGGGGTGCAGCAGTCTGGGCCCTCAAGAGGACTGTTTCCTGTCAGGTATGGCCTGCTCTTCACCTGCAGGCCCCAAGTGGGCTCAGTGACTGGCATTTACCTTTAAAACTACAAGAGCAATGTATACCTGACCCCAGAGTGTCTGATTTTCAAACAGGACTACTGGAGTTTGGATTGGGCAGCTGGAGGAGGACAACTACGGCAGCACAGGAGGGCTCTGACACAGCCCCTGTGATAGACAGCCCTTCAAGGGAAGGAATTATGAAAGTGTTCTATCGATTTAAGGGTGTCTTCCCCTAGGTTGGCTTGCATTACTGGTATATCTCAAGGTGCTGCTGGTGAGGGTTGTTCAGGCCTAAACCCCTTTGAAATGTCTGCGTGTGGTTGCATGGTAGGGCATTCCCTGCCTCACCAGCCCCGCTTGCATCCAGTGTCAGTTCACCTGCTGATTCAGGTTAAATGTGGCTACCTCTGGGGGAAAAAGTCTTGGCTTTAAGGTGGGGGATTTGAAATGAAGAGGAGGAAAAGAAGATCTATCTGGGGAGAATCAGAACAGGCTACTGAGAGGCTGTGGTTCAAGTCTGAAGATTGGCATTATCTCTGTATTATTACTGTATGCCATTAAAAATGCATTATGCATATTACATGACTCATTATTCATGAAGCAGGTTCCATACCTTTTGTCTGCCAAAGTAACAGTAGAAAGGGTAAGGAGAGATGCTGGAGCACACCTTTGTTTCTTTCTGTAAATTTTTAATGACACCTCTAGCTAACCAGTTGGTGAAGCTCAGTTCCTGCATAAAAGTGGAAAGGCAGAGCTATCCACAGGATGACTAAGCCTTTCAGAAGCTAATTTGAGCTTGTGTTCATCCACACCAATGATGATTAAATTACCTATCAAGTGTGCAAAGCTATCGGGATTCAGGGCATTGAAAAACAAGGTGAATTTATCTGATTGATTTAAAAGACATGGGTGGAACAAGTGGGTTATAAAAAGTCTGTTCCTTATAGAAGTACTGCTCCTAGTAAGCTAACAAACTTGTTACTTTGCCTCCAAAAAGTTGTTTTGCCTGACCAGGAAGCGAGTTTTTTAGTTGGAAGCAAACTGCTTTATCCAAATCAGTTAACAGGCTGAATTAATTCATGAGGCAGAAACGAAGCAATTTATTAGGTTCCATCCTTATGCCAAGCAGAGATGTTTAACATTAAAATATGCAAACATCATCTGTGCTTTCTATCAGTCAGTTTCCAAAAGCTGATAGTAACACTCAGATTGGATATTGCAACATGAGGGAGAGAGCAGCTCCTCTGGGTCTTACTCCTTCCTCAAGCAAAACTTTTGTTGCAGTTGATGGGGGGGATGGAGGAAGAGCTTTCTAGAATAAGCCCTGGGTGAATGATTGTGAAACTCTTGCAACTGTACTTGCAAGCTGTTGATAAAGGAATGCTCCTCAAGTCTCTGCGTTTCCCTTCCTTAAGAGAGAAAAACCAAACAGGTCAGTTGTGTCAAATTCCTCTCCAGGATAACTGCAGTTCACATCAGGAATGGATTTTGCCTTTTTTTATTGTTTGGGTCTTGCTCTAAACTTCCTAGTGAAATCTGGTTCTGCATACAGCCCTTTGAGGGACTTCTGATTTAGAAAAGCACTGAAATATGCATGTAAGTCAATTAAGTGCTTCTCTAGCAGGGACCTTATGAGATGCCTGTTCAGAGTTCAAGTTCTGGAGATTTTCCCTGTTGAATCCTAGACCTCACTCGATTGCTAAGCTACATCCTGTGTGTGCCTGTTTTCACCTGCAGAGGAGGTGGCTTCTGAGAATGCCAAAGGTAACTTTGTTTTTTTTCCAGTTGTCAATAGGATAGTGGTAAATCCAACATTTTTTTCCTCTGAGTAATAAAGCAGTCTAACTAGATTTAAGGCAGGTAAATGTCTGTAATGCATTATAAGGTGTGTAAAGTGACAGTACCAGATTTGGATAGCTTTTTGTGCATCTAAAGCTGCAGGCACATCTCATTTGTTCACCATAGGTATCTAGTTGTGTCTGTGACTTCCCTACTGGGGAAGAAAAAACCCCAACACATGAGTCTCGGAAAACTTCCTGAGTCTTTATCACAGCAGTTTACAATATACACAACATATGGACTGTATGAGGGAGCACATAAATCTGGAAGAAAATCTTTCATACGTTATAAAAATGCTGGCCACACCTTGTTAGAATAATGCTGCCTAATGGATTAACCTGGAGCATGTGATAAGTCTTTCAAATAAGATGGAAGCAAACCACTTCTGCGTGCTTGTTCCAACATGCTGCTTCTCATCTGGATTTTTTGGTTTTGTTTAGCAGAGATGACATGGCACGAAGAATATGGAATAAGGCAAACCTAGAAAGAAAACATGACAGCTAATGAAATTATTTCCAGCCAGTCATTACCAACTTTGATGTGTGTGTTATCTCCCAGCTCTAGATAATAGCATGCATGTGGCACATCCATCTCCAGCTTGCTCTGACCTACCTTGCCAGGGCAGTGGTAGCATGTGCTGTAGCAAAACTGGACTCCTTCCCTCAAGCAGCCCAGAAGGTAGCTTGGCTGCTGGCTTCTCCTGCCGGATCCCTCGTTAGTGTGCAGGACAGAGGCATAGGTCAGCCAAGGGCACTGGCAGAAGTGCAGCGCAGCATGCAGCTAAGATGGCCAATATGTTCCATTGATTTTGTTGCTGTAATGTAGCCAGCTGGTGTTAATGGGAAACAGTATGATATACTACTTATGTTTTACACTTTCCTTTTTTAAATTTTTTTCTTTCTATGAATAATACGTTCCCAAACTCACGACTCACTGGGTGAGTTCAAAGGGGATAAAGGTATGAGTGCAAGAGACAGGAAGCTGAACTCAGAGTGTTGAGAAGAGTAAGTACACTCTTCTGATAAGAAAAGAGGCAAGCCAGGCGTTTTCAGTGTTTCATATAGGAAAGTTTTTCAGTGTTGCAGTGAAGAGCCACAACAAATTAATTGTGTTCCATTAAGTGATCAACCAGAAGAGATTAGATATTTACTTGGCCTAAACTCCTTGCAGTGGCTACTTCTAGCGATTTATTTACCCTGATTTAAGCCGACGGATCTTCTGTTATCCATTACAACTGCTACTTTCCCAATTTCACAAATTGTCAGCTCTGCCTTTACTGTTGCCTTTTGCTTTTTTGAAACACAGTGGCATTGATAGGTGGGCAGGAGGGTTAGACTGGATCGCAGAAAGAGAATAGGTGAAAACCGATCTTGGTCCTCTTTATACGGCTTGTTTCAACTCTTTGAGATGCTGCAGAAGTGATGTTTGTGGGTGTAGACATCCCTTATAATGCAAACCTGGCAGTGGGTAGCTGAGACCCACTGGGCCAGCATGCTCTTCATTGCACTGAGTAATAATATGTGCGGGTGAGTCAGGGCACCAGTGCCTCAAGCTCTGAGAACAAAGAGGTGGATCTTCCTGTGTGCTTGTGCTGGGCTTCGTGCTGCAGGGGCCTGACTTTTGCTGAACTCTGTTGCAGACTCTGTGTATCTGCTGTCAGTCAGTTTGGAATTGTGTTTCAGTAGTTTAGCATTAATGGCAGTTGAGAAGAGTGTCCTTCCTATGTGATATTTCCACCACTGCTGAGGTGTTTTGTGTGTGAGCTCCTCTGCTCTGGGAGCTAGGTAGCCTTGCTCTCTTCCTTCCTGCTTACCAAGCTGGGGCTGGCTCTGACAGGGCTCGCTGCTAGTGTTTCCTACAAGGGTTTGGCAATCTCTGGACTGATTTCTGAGGCCAGTTGAGGTGGTGAGGCTGTTTGCCACCTCTCCCTTCATCCTGGGTAAGGGGATCAGTGTTCCAGTGAATGCTTCTGTCCCGGTTTCCCCAGCCCAAGTTTCATTACAGATCTTTGCAGGGATGAAAAGGAACGGTTGCATTAGTGAGAGGAAAGGGTTTTATGCAAGTGGAGTGAGCTGTGTCCTCTCTTACTTATCCCTGAATTCTAAATACCTCTACCTGAAGCCTCTCATGTAGCTCATGGTGGTTTTCCACCCAGATGTGGGGCCATGGAGGAGCATGTGCGTGCTTAAGTGTGAAGTGTCCCAGACTGCTAGGCACCAAATAATTTCAGAGCGGGAGATGTTTGACTGCTACTTCTCTCTTTTTTGAGACTGCTGTGGTTTGGTTTTAACTGTGGTTCTTTCCACTTGCCGCTTGGATGTCCATTTTGTTCCTCTACGTGTTCAGTTGCTGAAATCTCATGTTTGAGCAATTTTGTCTATGGGCCTCTGCATGATGGAGAAGGCTGCTGCAGCCTTGATACTGATGCTCTGGCAAGGTTAAGGACCTCATTTTCATTGCTAGTGTTTCTCAGTAGTAGCTGTAGAGCCAAGGAGCTCTTTGTAAAACGCAGGTGTAAGGGGACATGGTTCTCAAGCCAGAAAGTGTGTTGGATCCTAAGGATCCTATACAGTAAAACACAAAAGGACAACTGTACTGGCTGGGTTGGTCTCTGCTGCTGTTCATCCAAACTGGGGGAAATGCTGCAGTTGAACAGCATGACCAGAAGTGTAGCACGCGCTGCTGTGAGTGCTGGCAGTGAGACTCTCCTAGGTAAATGTTACAGAATCATAGAATAGTTAGTGTTGGAAAGCACCTTAAGATCATCCAGTTCCATCCCCCTTGCCGTGGGCAGGGACACCTCCCACTAAACCATGCCACCCAAGGCTCTGTCCAACCCAGCCTTGAACACTGCCAGCGATGGA
>JARCZZ010030354.1:14868-28584 GCA_030323915.1 Brotogeris chrysoptera | reverse complement strand
CAGATACTGGAAGGCTGCTATGAGGTCTCCACGCAGCCTTCTCTTCTCCAGGCTGAGCAGCCCCAACTTTCTCATCCCTTCTGTGCAATCCCTCTGCTGGTTAGCTGCATGGCGGAAATTTATCTGCTAATCAGCGAAGCTCCCTGAGGGCATAAGTATAAGAATCAAGTCCCTGAAAGTGGTATCACTGCCTCTTGACCAGGGGGGACTGCAACTGCAATGCTGGATGTCTGGTGAGCTCTGTTTTGCTGGGGAGATAAAAGATACCAAAATTCCAACAACAGACCCTGCCCCCCCTTGTTTCCTCATGCTTATTTTCCCATGCTGGGCCTTGCTTCCTACCCAGAAAGCTGCTTATGTTTCTCCTGGCTGAGCTGTGGGTGTTGCTCTGCCTGTTCTCTGCTACTGCTGTGGGGTGATTCAAAGCTGTGTGTTTTTCCTGTCCCCCTGCCACTGCTGTGAGGGGTCTGGGGCACATCTGTGGGAGAGCTGGTGGCAGATGACCCTTACTAAGAGCTGACTCCTGCATGTACGGTTCCAGCCAGGCTGCTGAATGGCAGGGACAGGCCTGTGACTGTGCAGCTCTGCTCCAGGCCTGCCACACATCTGGCTTGCATTTTGGGTGCTCTGATTCTTATTATTTCAGTCCCTTTACTCCAAAGGGATGCTCTTATGTTTCTTGAGACCAAAGGGTGGTTGTCTGAAATCAGGTATATAGAGTAGGGGGCCTAAGGTACTCCTTTAGCACAGTCCATGGTAGCCAGGGCACGTGGCATAATCTCTGGTCACGTTGACGCTGTAGCTGCCTCAACCATTCTTCTGGGAGGTTTCATGTTCTTCACAGCATATCAAAGTATTTTGTCAATAACTTAAGTGTGAAATGGGCCTAATTCCTCACATGGCAGTAAAAGAGCTTTTCAAAGATCCTTTTTGTAGTTAGCTTCTTACAAAGCCATCTTCATGTGACTGAGAATCTGATTTAACAGCTTTGTATGATGCCCTGAGGACTAAAATTCACTTGCATAGGACACCAACAGACTAAAATGTCTGTGTAAAGGTTGGTCAGGGCAGAGGAGCTGGGGCAGTGGGAAAGATGCCATCAGTATCAGAAAGCTGTGAGCTAGGGGAGATGGTGTTTAACTCTACCCATCTGGAGCATACAGAGACCTTGTGCGTTCGTAGTCTGATAAACTTGAAAAGGAGATTTCAAACAGGGTAATTGCGCATCTTGGTAACGGTGGTGCTTGGTTGCATGTTGTAACGGTGGTTGACAAAGAAATAGAGGAAACTGCACCACAATACTTGAGCCAAATGTGTGTATGTTTTCTAGCATGTCCAGGCTCTGGGCAGTTGTAGCCAGAAAGGTCAGGCTAAGGATTTGTGGGGTGGTGCTGGAGCAATTGGATTCCTCTGTGGGAATGCCCTCAAACACCTTGAAGTGGGAATATGATCTGAATATGACTTGGGATACACGCTGCGATCCTGAGAAAGGAAAACCTAGGCTGAACTCACTGGGACATGGAGCTATGAGTGTGCTGAACTGTCAATAATAGCTGGAGAGGGTGGTACGAACAGCGTCGCGGGGGGTGGGGGGAATGATGATGGCTCAGAAAGCTCCAGGTATGAGGCATATTAACCGTAACATATCTGAAGAGCTACTTTGGCAGGGAGATACCCAGAAAGGCCACTTTGAGGTATGCAGCTGCGTTAGGAGACTCTGGGCTGCTATGACACTGTGGCCTGAGCTGAACTATCTTATGAGTACAGAAAAGTGTCTTCCTAGGGGCTCCTCTAAAATAATCTTGGTTCCTGAACCTGTGGTATATTACTGTGAAGTGTCTTGCCCTTTGGTAGTGCTGGTTTAACTGACATCATGTTGAAAGCAACCTCTAACTCCCCTTTTGGGGGATGTGATGTTCCTGCAGCTCCCAACTGTTATGAGATTGGTTTCAATGCTAGTTTCCTGCAGGGATTTGCAGCAAGCCTGTAGGTAAGGATGTCTGGAGGAGTTTGTTGGCTACTGTGGTGGTCCTTCATGACCAAGAAAGCTCCAGCACCCCTGAATTTCCAGCGAGGTTGGGAGACAGTTCATTAAAGGTTGGTGTACATGCAGATCAGTGTGTGGCTTGCTCATTTTTGATGCTCTGGGCTGTATCTGTTGACTGTTCAGAGTACAAGAGCCCCAGGTGTCAGGTGTTGTTGTCTATCTGATGAAGAGATTCATTTGTGGAAAAAGACTCAGCAAATGTTACTCTTGTACATCTTGAGTACTGCCTGGGATGTGTTGCAGATTGAAAGAAGATGATCTTAAGAGAAGTTGTCGAAGAGCATTGCTATGAATTTACCATCCAACAGTCCCAAAGGATAGCTCTGTTCTGCACAAGTGTCTCTCAATTGAGTTTGGCCCTAAGTTGTCCAGAAAACAAGTGTGTCACTAAGATTCTTCCTGTGAATATACTGAACAAAATGCTATGTTGGGGAATTTTTTTTGTTTGGGTGGTTTTTTTCTATACTTATTTGGTAAATATGGAAGAGAACCTCTTTTCATGCTCCTGTTCTTCCTGAAAGGCATCCAAAAGTGCTCATTGGCTCCCAGAATGAAACAGTTGGACAGAAGGAATATCCATAAGTTATTGAATGGTGCTGAAGTGCTTGTGTTCTAGTGCCCTCCCTTCCTCCCCCAGTTCCCATAACAAGCTCTGCAACGGCCAGGGCCACGCCTGACAGATGTTTAGCAGGAGAGAGTAGACCCACAAAGGGAATTGACACTTGAGGTGGTGAAGGACCTAAGAATTGGAAATTGAAGCAACTTAAAACAGTCAAACTACCTCTCTGTTGCTTTAAACCTTTTAGTTCTCTGCTTAGATATGTGCTTTTTACTAGAACTTTCTAATCAGCTGGTGCAAAAGAAATGGGAGTCAAGGGCTCAGTTCCCTTCCTTTGGAACAGTGTCAGCATTTCCAAAAACTAATGTCTGCTGGAAGCCAGGCAAACGGTGCTGAAGTTCTTGCAGAAAGCAGGCCTAGGATTAGATACCAAATACTTCAGAGGATGTGTTCTGAAGCAATAATCTTAGTAATTTCTGCTTATGACATTTCTGGGTCTCATCAGGGCAGGGATGTATAGACTCATTAAATTACTCACCAGTGATCCTCAGCCCTTCAACTATCCTGTGGGTGAGCCGCAGATGCAGGAATGCATGTGCGTGCGCACAGTTCTAGTGTGCATTGCAGCGCTTACAGCTGGCTTTCTTCCTCGGTGAAAGCCTCCACACACACTTCTGGGATCTGAGCAGAAGGTGAACAACCTTGCAAAGTAAACACATCCACCTAGAAGTTTTATTTTACCAAATCACTCCTTTAGCTAATGTTTCAAAGATCTGTACGTACCACGTCTGGTGCAAACCAAATATTTCCACTCTCTTGGAACAGAGTCAATATTTGCCCAAGGTATTGAAAAGATGGTCATGAAGTTCTTACTAAAGAGAAAAGTGCTGTCATTGAGGGTTGGCCTTGGTCTTACGTGTGAGCAAAGGGACACAGAGCTTTGCGATAGATGGTCTCTGACACTGGTGGTCCTGTACATTTGGTGCTGGTGACAGTTTCAGATGTCTCCCTTGATGACTGGCCTCTATGCACTTGTGCAGACTGGGCTTGACCTGTCACTGGCGCTGCTCATGCTCCTCCAACCCACTGGGCATTCCCCTGGGGCAGCCAGACGTGATGGTGATGTTTGCAGCAGAGGGCTCCTTGCTGGAGTAAAAGCAGTGAATAAATCAGTGCATTCTGTCATGCTAGTGCTCCTGTTCCAGATTTTTCCACCAAAACTGTTTATTTTGTGTGACTTGTGGGTTTTTGGTGCCACTACAGCCCCTGCGTAGGCTGACAGACATGCTGTACTTGCAGTTGAGTTGTGGAAATTGGCCTAATTCAGAGCTGAATCAATCCTAGAGATGGTATTAAAATCTGACTTGTCTTTTGGTAGATTGAGACTCCCATGGGTAAACAAAGGTCAAATCATTAGTTTCATTTTTGGTATTTGCATAGTTCTGTATATAGGCAAACTCCCACTGTCCCAGGAGCATTTAGGAGCTGACTCACATGTGGCTGATTTGCCTTACTCTAACTGAAATCAAAGAGCAAGAACCTGGCTGTAGGATGACTTACATTTAATCTGTCATATTTAGGATAGATGCAAGTCGTCTGTGCTCTGAACTGGTTTGTGGCTTTGTAACACAGACAACAATACATGGAGTGCATCTAACAAATATAGGAAGAGTCCCTACTGGTGCTGTCAGGGTGTTTCTGCATGCTAAATTCTGCACCGATCAGTCTACTGGGGGAAAATGGTTGTTTCCTGGTCCCTGCTGACTATTGGAAATGCCAGGTCAGTGGCTGTTACTCTGGATCTCCAGTACTTCTGCTGCAATTCTGCTTGGCTCAGCACATTTTGGGTTTGTGCTTATGGCAGCATCTGTTTTTCAGTCTGCTCTTCAAGGCCAGGAATTAACATAACACTAAGGGCTACACTTAAACCTTCCTGGAAAAATAGCTCATGCTTAGTAGCTGCACACCAGCTTGTGGTCAGCCTTTGCATTAAACAGGGTCATTGTGTTAAACTCAAGTGGCATAGTTAAAGCTATAACAAAACAGTTAATCCTCAGAAACCTGGGTGAATGATGAACCCATTCCTGGTCAGTAACCAACTTCAGCGGAGAGGTGAGGTTACTGTACGACAGGAGCCTTTCTGCAGCAGAATTATATCCTTCCTAAATACTCTATGGTTTTGGGGTGCTGGTTGGCCCAGTTAGCAGAAAAAACGCAGCAGGGTTTGACGGGTCCTCTCCTCTTTTATATCAGGTATTTATTTCAAACGCCTTTTTTGCATCTCTGTTGCATTTAAAAAGCAGATTTGTTCAGTGCTGTTTTTTCTTGTGGGTGATTTAGCAGTCATTAGATGCTGTGAGAAGTTTTTTCTGATGATTACTCTATGCAATGACTATAGGAAACACTGCATGTTTAGGAGTTGTCTAACAGTTGGCATTATGGTACTCATTTGCCTATAACTGTCAGATTAATAAAGTAGTTTGAACTCTCTTATATGTCAGCGCTTGAACTTCAGTGTTGCTGTTTGCTTGGGTTACAGGGAGTCACTGTGGTTCAGCAGTTTCTGAGAACAAGGTCTTGGGGAAATGTTACTTTGGCTCTGCGTCCTCTTTATGAAGCTGCAGTTCCCCCTCATGGCATGCTGGGTGGGATGTCTTTCCTATTCTCCATACTCCCTTTTGGAGTGTCCCTGCAGAACTGCTTTGTTCCAAGGTGGGAAAAGCACCTGGAAGACTTCATCCCTCTAAAGCTGCAGCTCTGAGATCATTGTTCCTTCACCTCAGGGTGTGTGACAGGGAAATGGGACCTATGCCTGGGGAGACTAGGGAGTATGGAGTTTTCTCAATGACCTCTGCATGATGCTTGTACCCGCATGCCTGTGAGCGGTGTCTGGATGATAGCACTGGGTTTGCTGCAGTCCCTTCCTAGAGCAAAGCAGTGACTCTGAGCTGCGTGCCAGGAAATCACTGTGTAGCTGGCTTCAGATAGTGGCTTGACACTTGCACACAGATCAGATGTCCTGTGACTCCTGTGTTGGTGATGGTTAAGAATTTGGTACCTCTGCTGTTCTTTCATTGCTCTGGGGTATTGGGATCAGGCTGTTTAGTATCAGAGTCTTACTTCTATCCAACCTGCAGGACCTACTGCAAGCTATGAACCCCCAATTTATACAGGTTTGGTGGAGACTTTCAAGGTCTCTGCAGCTAAATTCCATTAAGGTGATTCCTTGCCTCCATAAGGCAGAGGTGAGAGCAGACAGGCTACCACCAGGGTCTGCTTCCTCCTTCCACAGCCTCAGGACACCAAGTGTGAAGGGTAGGACAAACTTGTTCAGCTAGCAGACATGCTTTTAGTGAGAGAATCATCCAGTTGAAGGATGTCTATTTTAGGTGTTTGGAGTGAATTTTTACGCCAGCCTTTTCAGAACTGGGAAGTTTTGATTAAGTAGTGGTGCTAATACTTACAGATAGAGGACATCTTCAGTGTCATTACCGTCACAGAAACACTATCTACCCTGTATTGCAGACATAACAAATATACAGCAGCAATAAATTAGATAAACACATAACTAGGAGTTTGTTGAACTGAGTGTTTCAGAGAGAAATCCTGCTTTCTAGAAGTAAGCATCTCTGAACTATTACCTAAATCTAAAGAGAGAAGTGATTTCTCAGTGCAGTCATGAATTATGCTGCTGTGAACAGGGCGTTATGCTGTGTCTCAATCTGTTTCATTCTTAGAGGCATGTTTTGCATAAACTAGCACAGAAGTCACACCAGTTAAAAAAAAATCGTAATCACTAAACAACTACCCTTTATGTAGGGCCTCATCAGAACCCTATTGATAGGAGTATCATTCTGCCAGTCCATTAGAAGTTTAAGGACATTTTCTTATGCCTGCACTTGCAATTGCACCTACATGTGGTTTCAGGAAGCCTAATGTAACAGTCAGATTAAGTGCTTTCTTGCCTATGGCTATTTTACTGGAAATCCTGGTAATGAAGACCCCAGAATAAGCATTTGTGTCAAAAAAGCATGTTTTCAGTGCTTCTACCCTGTAAAGAGATGAAGTAACGTCTGTGTTTCTCTTCTATTATTGATTATTTATTGTAGCTCTCACTAGAGGATAGAGGACTAAGCTATTCTGTCTCAAAATGTCAAACCTCAACCTTTATGCAAACTTTGTGAAGCTCAGCAAGCTGTGTGAAAATGGGCCACTGTGATTGAATAACGTTCATGTGGAAATAGTGAACTCCCACACAATACTGTATTTCACCATCTGCAACATGGTCTGGCTCTGCAATGGTTTAACAGCTCTATGATGCCTGAGCAGATTTTGTGGTGTTTCTATTTATAATAAGAACTGTACTTGAAACATCTGTACAGAGATAAGTAGTATGTAACACCGATATGTAGATGCAGCTGTGAAAAACACAATTATGCTTTTGTGCTGAGTTGTCCAGGTTGGCTTCATACCCCAGTATCCATCATTGCTTTCACTGGCAGATTCTCATCCTGCCGCAGGAACTTGCTTGCTTTTCTCCCAGGTGAGTTTTCTTGCATCTTAGCGGTTGTATTAAAACACATTCTGTGATTGTGTGGTTCAGCTTGCTCTGCAGTGCTGACCTATGTTCTTCACCACCCTACAGCTCTGCATGTTCTTGTGTTCTCTGCCAGTTCTACTGGTACACGTTCCTAGCATAGCAGCTTCTTTCCTGCATCCCTTTCTCCTCCTCACTGGGAGCTCATCTGCTGCTCCCTCCTTATCTACCAAACCCTTGCTGAAGAGACAGAAGACTGTCAATTTCCCTAGTTTATAAGAACAGCTTTCATGTGCTCTCAATCCCTTCTTTCTTAGGGGTCCCCCATTAACCCCAAACCACTATCAGACTACTTGGCTTAGTCTTCCTTGGACCATCTCTCATGCCCTCTTTCATCTTTTACTACTGGAAAGATACTGAAGTTCATTGCTGCTTTCAAATTCCAGTTTTGCAGGGCTTTTAAAAACTAACATTAGTTGTTTTTTTAGGTCTTGTCTACCCATGGTGTCACATGAAAGGACTCGGTTTCTTTCCTCCCATAGCCTAGAATAGTCCACTGTAGGAGAGTGGTCATGTTATCTTCTCCCTGGGGTCAGTTTAAAGGCCCTGGTCTAACTCAGTGAGTTTATTGTTAGGTGGCTGCAGCGAGCAGCACTAAGGGAGAGGATCTCAAACTCTCTGACACCATGCTGCTCTTGTCCTGTGCTCACCAAACATCTGTGCAGCTCTGTCCCAACCATCAGCTCCCCCATAAATCTGTAGCTTCATCTTGTCTTCTATAGGCAGAAAGGTTATAAATAGGCAAGAAGATAAATGAAGTGGCCCAGATTTCTCAGAGACCTCAGCATTCACAACTGAGGCCAGAGCAAATAGCCTGCTTGTAGTCTGTCTTTGTTTTAAGGTGTCTGGCCTCAGCATACTCAACCATGTTAAAAATTGAATCTAAAGGTTGCAGCGGGTGCATCTACAGATATGACCCAAATCTGGTGGTGCATACTTACGGCAAATCTGACCCAATTCAGCTATAACATTCCTGTTTGGTGTGGAGCCAAGTTTATAGTATCAGCAAAATAAAGGCAAAGCAAATAATACAGAAAAAATATGCTTGATGAACTTCCAATTGTTCTTTCAGTCCTGGGTAGGGTTAGGCAAAGAGGAGGTATTACAGCATGTATCACTGAGAAGAAAACGAATATATTTTGAATTTCAAGTGCATGTTCTTGCA
This sequence comes from Brotogeris chrysoptera, assembly GCA_030323915.1. Taxonomy (NCBI): domain Eukaryota; kingdom Metazoa; phylum Chordata; class Aves; order Psittaciformes; family Psittacidae; genus Brotogeris; species Brotogeris chrysoptera. The sequence goes on along the minus strand of JARCZZ010030354.1, from coordinate 20,216 downwards.
GAAAGGGATCTTCCTTTGCAAATTGGTGGGATGCCTGATATTGGTTTTGGTGAAAGCCATGTTAGACCCCAGGCCATAAGGGTACCCGAAGCTTAGAGTCTAGTTCTGGCTCTGCTTCTGGCGTAGTCTATGTGCAAGGATGAGTCACTACACTCTCCTTTCACTTTCCTTTTCTGTGAAAAGGGGTTACCTATCTTTGGAAAATGCTTTGAAATGGATGATGAATTGCTGTTTGATAGTACTGTTAAAAGTCCTCACCTCCATGCATCTAAATGTGCCCCAAGACAAAATATTAGCACTAAAAATAAGCATGATCCTGGATAATTGCTCCTTAGTTTGATCCCTCATCAGTAGCAAAATTTGTAATCTTATGGAACCACACAATTTCATACAGCAATTAGTTAAAAGTAGGAATGCATCTTTCCTTTCAGCAAAAACATCTTCCTTGAGATTGCATTATGGATGATAATGACTTTAGAGGGGCTACTATATGGGGATTCCTGTATAGCAAGAAAATCTGAACAAAGCTGTCACGGCTCCTTATCACATCAGTTTTAAAAACAAATGCTGGACTTTCTACTAAGGAGAAAATGCATTTGTGTGTTCAGAGTCTAATCTACAATAAGCAATTTGGGAAGACAAGTGAAAATCTACATTTGAACTTGATTTTTTTTTTTTTTCCCCTTTTTCTGTGACTAGAAATGTTGAAGTGAAACACCCTGACAATTCAGACACCTTTTTCAAGTTGAGAAATTAATCAAAACCAACCTTTTCCTGCAGAGGTTTCATTTTCAACCAAGTAGGCCTCTTCTGATTAAAGAAGTTGCATAAAAATTCTTAATCATCTCTGCACAGGACCATTGCTGTAGCTGCTGGATGATTCATACCTGTTTTGCAGACCAGTTTCATAATAATCTATAGGTGCTGTTTTAAGAATCATTACATGAGTGTCTTTGTCCATCCATCAACAGTTGGGTGGCCCTGGGGCAGTGTCCTCCCAGCTTTAGAGAGGTCGCTTGTGTGAAGGGGCACCAAACCAATGGCACATGAATCTCACTCAAGGAGCAAGAGGAGGGATGGCCTGTTTAGCATTCTGTGCTGGGCACTGGAGCCCTGCCTGAAGCAGGTCAGTGTGTGGACAAGGGGGTGGCTGGGCAGTGCTGTTCCTTCACCTTCCTCCTGCAGGGTGCAGGGATTCAGTGCGAGGGCTGGGAATTCCAGGGATCTCATGCTGCGGAAGCTGTTGGGTGGGATCTTTACAGGGGTGGACAGGGAGCAGGGGTGAGGAGGAGTGGAATTGACGAAGTGGATGAAACGGATGAAGTGGAAAAAGAATAGCCAGGCACTGTTATAGGAAGAATAGGAAAGATTTTGCAGAAGTGGGAAGAGACAGGAACAGAGTAGATATGTGAAAGAAAGTGTCTGTAACTCTGGCTGTGATACCCAGTTGTGAATTTTCAGTGAAGGATTTTCAGTACTAGGCATAGAAAAACCCTTGATGGATATTACCTGTGAAATAATGAAATAATTCGATCGAGAAGCCCGTGGCTCTTGGAAATTGTACTTTGCTGGCTCTTGGGCTGTAAGAGCAGATAGTCTTGGGCTAACCTGCAGGGAACTTCCTTCCTCCGTTCGTAAAGGAAATAAGGATGTGAAGATATGTATCTATGCTGTTGCGCTCCCCCATCCTGCTGACACACATGCTGCTTAGTACTGGTGACTTTATCAGCTTTGCTTCAGGCATCATCTCTCTTGGATTCAAGGTTATCAGATGGAGAACTAGGAAAAAAGAAATCCAGCGTTCGACTTGAACCCTTAAAATATAAATGGTGTAACCCAGAATCCAGCATTACTCTTGCACAGACCTTTATAGATCAGCAGTCAAGTACCAAAATGGGAGGTCAGTGTTTAAGCTTTGAATCACAAGATTAAAATGGATGTTTCTTTCAATGAAACCTGCACAATAACATTATGTTACCGTTGCATATTGACAGAGAGCTTTCAAGGCAGCTAAATACATGTTTGCAGCTATGCTTTTAACTGTTTTTAATGCTATGACAGATTTTGAACTGCAGAGATGAGGTGACAGCATGCTGCGAAGTGTGAAGTGTGCTTGACAACGTAATTAAGAAACTTGCTAGCTGGTTTACTGATTTTTCAATGTGGAAATGTCCCCTTCTACTGCTTCTACATGTCATTCTTTGCAGGGCACTTATCATAAAGCCTTCTGCATAACTCATAGCATTACTGCCAAGTTGAATTGCAAACATGTGGCACCCTAGCACTGGAGCATCATGGACCAAATCTTGTCCACATCAGCCCCTGCAGTGGAGCGTGGGATAGGTTGTGGATAGGAGCTGAAGAAAGGTCTGAGGGTCCTGCTATAGTCTGTCCATGAAGACCTGGGCAAAATCACTTTGCTGACCTGTGCTCAAATAGCCTTCTGTGATATAGGGACTTGCTACAGCAAAGGAGTAGCTGTGGGCCTGCTTGCTCCTTCCAGGAGCTTTACTCTGCTCTTGTCCAGCTCTCTGGTACGCTCTCAGCAAACAATGCATGGCAGCTGCGATGCAGGGAGGCTCTATGGTGCACAAAAACCACGTGTTCCCAGTGAAGAGGCCTCACTTACCCTAGTGTGTAACTCAGCTAGCACAGGAACACCCGTGCTGCTTTTTGGCAACCAAGGAGACCCATCTCTGTCCCATAGCAAGGCTCCAGTGCAGCTCAAAGAGAAACTTTGCCAAGAAAATAAAGAGCACTGTTCCAGTTAATCTCTTTCCGAGACAGCCTCTGCTTAGACAGTAAGCGAGCATAACCCCCAAAAGCATCAAATGGCATTTGCTTTCTTAAGAAACAATGCTTGCACTGAGTTGAAAACGTTTCATATTCATTCTTGGGAAACAACTTGTGTGATTTCTTCTGTTTTCCTTCAAGCGTGATTCTGTTTTTCTTCAGCGCTGCTTGGGGTGTGTGGTTTGACACTCAGCTTGTCAGTTTAGCGTTTTGAGATTGGGAGTTTTTTGAAGAGGGCACATCTGTGGTTATAGAAGAAAAACAAGAAGCATCAGATGTTCAGGGTACAAAAAAGCAGAGCTTGGGAGGATCTTAGAAATGAATAGTTAGCAGACATGACATGTGTTTGACCCAGAGCTGGTGAGGGCTAATGCAGTATCTATGAGATCACTTATTTTTCCTTGGTTTCAAATGCCCTCTGGAGACATTACCTCGGTAAGGAAGCAACACTTGAGCTATATTTCTAGTTGTGAAATTTGAAAGAAAGCCACAGAATTTAAGCAGCAAAAATATTCACTAAATTAAAACAAAAGCCAAGTGGGAGCCCACAGTTCAGAACAAAAAGTGTGCTTGTAAAAATCTCTGAAGGGCTTCTCCTCAAAAACAAGGGACTGTGACTCCTGAACAAGGTGTATATGTACCAAGACATCAGTTTCTATCAGCAGGAGCTTTGTCATCGGAGCCCTTTTGAGAGCAGAAGGGAGTGTCTGAATGGCAACTTCGTTCCCCTGTTACTCTTTCAAACTATTTGCTACTGCAGCAAAAGCCTGGGAATAGTTAAGGTTGACAGGCATTTAACCAGAAGTCCTTTTCACAAGGACTAAAGGGTGGTGTAGGCTTAGACAAGCTTGTGTGCAGAAGTGAACTGTGCGCAGAACTTGCTCAGAACTCAGCAGGCAGTGGGGTTTGCAGCAGTGCCTGCCTTTCTTAAAACACGGGGACTATTCCAGCTGAACCAACCGCATTGTTAGCGAAAGGCCTTGATATTTTCAAACTTAATTTGTAATTTTTCTCTCCTGTACTGATACAAGTGACCCTCTCTTTTCTGGCCATGCAGGTAAATAGACTATACTAATACAGCTTTGCCTGCGCCATCTCAGTGAAGTATGTTTAATGTTTACATGGTTGTTCCTGCTTCAAGACTGTCCTCAGTTTGAGACACCCGGGTTTGGGTTTTTTTTTTGCACAAGAAGCTACCTTCTAAAGCAATTCCTCAGTGGCATTCTAACATGTCAACCTCCACAGTAATGTAGCTGTGCCTTGAACTACAGCCAGCCTTGCTGAATCAGTTCTAGCCACACATTTGTAGCCATTTATTATTAAATTAACAAATGGGAAGTGTCTGCAAAAGGCTTTCTCCTGCCTGTGACTAGAGCTTGCAATACTGAGTTGTTTACGGAAAATCCTGCTCAGTGGCAAATCCTGATTAGGAAACGTTATCTTTTTTTGCATTATAAGTGACAGACATGCCTAACATACGGTTGCTATAAAATACCTTAGATGAGTCAGATCTTAGCTGGCAGCTGTAAGCAGAGTTCTTCTGGCTTCATAGATAATACTAACAATTATAATCTTATTTTGTGACTTAACTACTGTGCTGTTAAATTATATTAACCTGATTTGTAGACACTCCTATTTGAGTAGGACATAAAGGCAAGATTTATGATGTAAATCCTGATCTAAGTGTTTGCGGCTTATTAAAGCTGCATCCAAAGTCCTTCAAACTCTCTGTAGCGATGACTAATTCTAACCAAACTGTAGGACTAACCAAATTGTAGGAAGCTACTGCTCTCCCACTGTGTGTTCAGTTCAGTTACAAACCCCATGAAATTTTAAGAGGCTAAAAAGCGCCAGAAATGGCACTGATTTGATGTGGCTTGCTATGATACAGGATGTACCAGTCAGTAGTGCCACTGGCTTTGCTTTCTGATCTTTGTGTGCAGCTTCTGTGTGTAGTCACAGCCTGCAAAAGTGTACTAAAGATTTTGCCTTTAAAGTACAGGCTGCCAAAGCATTCTGGGGACTGACTTCTAAGGAGAGAGCTTGCACAGTGGTGGCATGCAACTGCCTTAGGATCACCCATGTGTCAACTAAAGCTTGTTATCAGAGAAGGGATGTGTCAGGGAGCTGTTGTCTTGGGGCAACTGCAGGACAGTACAGCAAAACAAGTGGACATCTGAGGTGTTACAGGAGCCTCACTTACTGCGGTATTATGACTGATAAGCCTTCCTCTGTCTGGGACTTAACTCTGCATATGAAACTGTGGTTCACAGATCTTGGAAACACCGATCAGAAAGATGGTGGCCTTCGTTCTTGGCCTTTCCAGCCCTGCCACAACTGTTATTGCTGCCTCAAATGTGATGCTGTATTGAGGAGACTATGCTGAGAGAGTTACTTATCTCACACTATTGCCCATTTTCCAGAGCAAGGACAGTTTAAAAAGGCTTGTGTTTGTGTCATGGGTTCAGCAGCAGCAGCAGTCGTTTTTTTTCTCCTTCTTGGTAGCTGGTGCAGCACTGTGTTTTTGATTTTTGGGCCTTGGAACAGCGCTGATA
>JARCZZ010030353.1:23823-53587 GCA_030323915.1 Brotogeris chrysoptera | reverse complement strand
TGCTCTAAGGTCTCCCCTTCAGGAGCCTTCTCTTGTCCAGGCTGCCCCAGCCCAGCTCTCTCAGCCTGGCTCCAGAGAAGAGCTGCTCCAGCCCTCACAGCATCTCCATGGCCTCTCCTGCATTCATTCCAACAGCTCCACATCCTCTTGTGCTGTTGCTCCAGAGCTGGATCAGGACTGCAGTGGGGGTCTCCCCAGAGCACAGCAGAGAGGCAGGATCCCTGCCAAGGATCCATCCCAAGGATGCTGCTTATGCTCTGGGGTGCAGCCCAGCCCATGGAGGGCTCTGAGCTCAAATGCACACTGAAGCCAGGTCATGAGGAGCTTCATGTATATGCAAAAAGCACATGTATGTATGCATGTGCATACTGAACCATCATGTGTTCAAGCATGTGGGTGTACTTCTCAGTGCTGAATGCCCCAGAATGAAGGATGTGTGTGTCTATGTTTTGTATGCGTGTGCAGTGATATGCATGCAGGATACAGGCTGTTTGCACACATGCATATATGTAGCTCACTGATGCATGCACACGGGCAAAGGCACACGTGCACACATGCATGTACATGTGCTCTTGTGTGTGACTGCTCAATGCTGCAGGATACACTGTGTGTGTGTGCTGAGCTGTGCGGTGCTTGTGCTGCGGAGGGGGCTGGAGGATGCTGCATGCTTGACAGGGCTCCAAAGAGCAAGTGACAGCAGGATAGGAAGTGAGGAAAGTCAATTATCCCTGCCCTGTGTGCAGAACCGTCCTGCTCCACCACAGTCATTAGTGGGCTGTCGTGTCCTGCACAGACATGCGGGGATCAGAGCCTGACACACAACGAGGTGCTTGGGGTGACAGGGAGGGACCATGGTGGGGACGCTGCCTGCCCCTGCCTGTGCACTTTGCCTGGCTCCTGCCCCTCGGTCCCCCCAGCCCATGGGGTGATGCTGCACCCAGGTGCCAGGGAGGCTGGGTGATACTGTGCAGTATTCCCTGCTATCCCCATGGGCTGCAGAGCGTGCTGTGGGGATGCAAAGGCTCACTAGAGGGATGCAAATGCTCTTCCACCCAACCTGTGCTGATGGGGGGAGCCTCCAGCCCCAGGTGTGCCCCCAGGGCTGGCTGCGGCCTGAGTGACAGCCTGTCACAGTAATGAGCCCTGGTGCTGGGAGGATGGCTGACACCCGCAGTCACTTCCTCGGGCCACCCCTAGGGACTCGCCACCACCAGTGCTGATGGGGGGGCTCACCCTGATGCCATCCTTCCTCCTCAACACCCCTGGAAACCTGCCCTGGTTTGCCTGGCCCAGCAGTTTTGAGGTGCCAATTGTCCTAGGAAACACATGGGCTCCAGGAGGTGCAGCATCACTGCCCATGCTCCCTAATGCAGGGTCACGATGCATGACCATGGCCTATGGAGCCTCACCTGTCTGGCCCCAGCCACCCTGGAAAGGGCAGAAGGGGGTGGAGAAAGGCTGAGCCACGGCTGCAGAGCAGGGTTTGCTCTGAGCACTCAGCACTGATTTTGGAGCAGCCTTGTCATGCCACAGCATCATCCTCCTGCCTCTGCACCATTTCTGGAGCACCCTCCTGCCTCTATCTCAACCCCACCATTTCTGGAGCATCCTCCTGCCTTGGCCCATCATTTCTGGAGCATCCTCTCTAGTTCCTCTGCATCACTGCAGCTATGTCCTGGAACCATCTCCAGCTCTTGGCTCCAGCCTTTTCAATAGCAGGGGGGGCCTTATTCCACACTTGCCTGTCCCCTATCTCTCTTCCTTCCTCCCACCTCCCTACTGCCTCACTCCTTGAAGACATGCTTCTAATCCACTTGTTAGCTTATCCCTTCATCTAAACCCAACATGGAGCTGAATGCTGGAGGTTATGAACTGATCAATTAGATAGAGAACTGCCTGTGCTGACGGCAGGGCACCTGCAGTGCTGTTCCCCAGCACCCATCCTGCACCCAGCCACGCACACCCAGCTACATTCCATGTTCACATGAACCCAGATACACTATATGCCTGCACAATGCTTTCTGGAGGGTGCTGAGCTCCGGTGCACCTGCTTCCTGCCCTGATTTGCTCAAGGACATATCTGCAGGGGACAGGCCACCCATCAGGGTGACCATGGGGAGGTGGCAGCTCATGAGGATCATGGCCAGGCTGCTCCACTGCAGGGGCACAGGCAGATGACCCCAGCCCATGGCCCTGCTGCCCCCCAGAGCAGCCTGGATGTGGGTAGGGGATGGGGCAGTACCAGGCACCTCACCAGCATGGCAGCGCTGGGACACTGCGACATGGTCTGCAAAGCTGTGCGTGCTGCACATCCTACCTGGGGGCTCCTGCACCCTCATGTCCCCCCCTTGTCTCCAACCCCCCACCCCTGGGTGCCCCCAGAGCATGAGGTGGGATGCTGAGTGCGGGGGGGTCCCAGCACCCAGGAGTGGGGGGGACAGGCAGGGCTGCCAGGGAGCAGGGCGACATGGGGAAGTAAATAATGCAGCAAACCCATGTCTACCAACCCCCTCCTCCACGGGCTTTGAAAAGCAACACATTACCCTGATCTCCAGACATGAGTTTTTGTCACCAAACAGGGTGATGAGGAGACTTTGAAGCAAATACAAACACCGGGAAAGGGAATACATAAGAAGAGAGTCGCGTGTTCTCTTCAGAAAACAATTGTGGTGTCAACTACGCGATGCAGCTCCGTGGAGGGGGAGCTGTTAACCAGGAACCTGACAGCCCCGAACACCCAGGAATTAGCCTCAAAATCACGCACCCTCCCTCCGCTGTCAATGCTCTGGAGCCTTCCCTGCTCCTGGATACGAAGTGCCCCTTCCCCTCCTCCCCTTGGACCTCATGTTGCCCCCATCCCTTTGCCCCAGTGGGTCCCTGCAGTGGCATTGCCATCCCAGCTGGGGACACAGCACCCCTGAGCCCTTCTGCACCCGCTTGTGTTTTGCATGCATGTTGTCAGCTGCAAACACAAGCCTTGCATGCATGCTCTTGCACCCTGCATGTTTGCACACCTTGCACAAGCACTCATACCTTGAACACCTCCCCTGCTCTGTGCATGTACTCACACCTTGCACAGGCACACGGACTATGCACAGCACCAACACCTCGTATGCCTTGCACACGTCCCCCTCCCACCGTCCTACACATGCCCTACCTGTGTGTTCCCCTTCTCCCTGACATCCTCCTTGAAGCAGCATAAATAAGTATATATCTGTATATGTATATAAAGGCAGTGCTATATATAGCATAGAAGATGTTATTACTGTGTGGCAGGTCCCCAGATTTCACTTGGGTGTTTAAGGTGTCTTGGTAATTCCGGCAGGATTTGAGCGAGTGTCCCTTGGAGCGGAGCCTGCGTGTATCCTCATGGAGCTCAGGACAGCCCCTGGGAGCCCAGCTCCCTTGAGGAGCCAGGGAAGGGGTGTCCCCAGGGACACAGCTGGCACTGGGGGTGTCTCTGTGTGGGGATCTTGGGGGGCACCTTTGTGTAGCGCACAGCTGCCTCCTCACCTTCAGATGCTCTGCACTGCACTCCTGCCCCCGGCATGCTTGCAGCACATTCACACTCACCTGCACGAGCGCTGCCACCCTGCTCACACTCATCCCTGCACACTCTTCTTCTGCTCATACTCATCCCTGCACAAGTGTTCCCACACTGTTCACACTCACTGTGTGCACCCCTCCGGCCCTGCACGCTTTGTGCACTTACTCCTTGCACACCTGCTCACCTCTCAGGTGTGCGCTCACAGCCTGTGTGTCTGCTCACACCCCCCTGTACTTCCACACCTCGCTCATGTGCTCAGCCACTGCATGTCTGTTCATGTCCGCGTGCCGCCCCTCGTGCTCTTCCTCGTGCCTTGCACACGTGCATGCTCAGAGGTGCCTCCCTGGCACGACCGCACTTCAACATCCCCCAAACACGTCTCGTCCCATCCCTGTGGCTCCAGGAACGTCTCATCCCTTCCTGCACTCCCAGGCCCCAAACCTTGCTCATGACCCCCACTCATGGGGGTATGTGGCAGACCTGGGCTTGTCAGCTCACCCTTTGCATCCCTGCAGACACCTGTCCCCATTCTGTCTTCTCATTCTGCTCATCCCTTATCCTTCCCTCTGTTCTCCCCTCCATCCATCCATCCATCATCCACCCTTCCATCCATCCGTCTGTCCATCCGACTGCCACCTTCCTGCGCTCAGTGCCTGGCACCCTTTTCCTCTCTCTTTATCTTTAGCTCCCAGCTGCTCGCCCCTCCCCTCCTCTGCTGCTTCCATCCCTCCTTCTCCCCATCCTGCGCTCCCACATCTTCCTGCTGCCGTTATCACTCTCTTGCATGCATTCGTCCTCTCTCCCTCCTTCCTTTCCTCCCTCCCTCCCTCCTTCTGCTCACCAATTCCCCCCTCTTGCACTTCCCTTCTTCTTCTTCACATCCATCTCTCATTCCTTCCATCCCCAAATCTCTTTCACCCTCATCACTCATCCCTTTCACCCCTAAATCTTTCACCCCAAAATCTTTCACCCCCATCACTCATCCCCTTCACCCCCAAATCTTTCACCTCCATCACTCATCCTCTCCATCCCCAGATCTCTTTCCTTACCCATCCCTCCCTCCCTTTCCTGGCCTCACGGTCCTGCCTCGTGGCCACCACCCCGCCCGGCCACATGCATCCCCCGTGTCCCCCAGCTCACGTGCCCCTCAGTGTCCTGCCGTGTCCCGTTTCCACCCGCTGCTGCAGCCTTTCAAGTTTCAATCAGTGCTGGCTGGGAGAGGCGGGGAAGATGCGCCTCCCGCTCCCAGCCCTGCGACGCCGTGCTGCCACTCTGAGTGCTCCCGCCTTATAAATTTTACATTATTACCCTCTTTAAAGTATATAAAATAACTATTCATAAATTATTGAGGGGAAGTTTAAAATACTACAAATGTTTATAAATGTTTATCAAGAGGTCTTCAGATGCGAGCGAGCGGAGCCGCGGTGACTTCCCCATGGCTGGCAGGAGCATGGCAGCCACCCTGCCCCTGCCCATGGGGGGATTTCTATGGGACCACCATCAAGAGATCAGCACCAGCACCCACAGCCTCTTTAATCCGTGTCCCCATGGATGGTGAGAAACAAATTGCCATCCATGTGTTCCCTCCTTCTGCCAGTGGCATGGTGTGCTTGGGTAGCCCTGGCCTTCCCCATTGCTTGTGGCTGTGTGACCCCACTCTGGGTTTGCCAGTAGGCAAGGGCCAGTGGCCTGTCTTTTGCCACTAGAGACGTGTCCTTCTGCACTGGCGACATGTTCTATCCAGCTTGGGGATGTGTCCTGTCCCCCAGCCCAATGCCCACTGTGTGCCCAGGTCACAGGCTGGCTCAGGGTTCCAGCAAGGGATTGAGCGGTGCGTGCACACATAGAGGTGTTGGTACATGTGTGGACACTTGGGTACATGTAGTGCCAACTGGGTCAGCCTTGGTGCAACTGCCTAGAGCTGGTGTGTCCACACTGCTGGAACCTCACAGTGCCATGGGAGCAGTGGCACAATGGCACCGAGCCATGCCAGGGTTCCGGTGACAAGACAGGGTGAGTGTGTGGGATGCACTGAGCAGGACCTGGCCAGGGCTGCCTGAGTTGTGTGGCAAACAGACCATGGCACAGACACCTGCTCCTTCCCTGTGAGGGTGCTGAGGCCCTGGCACAGGGTGCCCAGAGAAGCTGTGGCTGTCCCATCTCTGGCAGTTTTAAGGCCAGGTTGGATGGGGCTTGGAGCAACCTGCTCTAGTGGAAGGTATCCCTGCCCGTGGCAGGGGCTGGAGCTGGATGAGCTCTAAAGTCCCTTCCAACCCAAACCATTTCATGACTCTATGGCTCACCATGCGCCAGGATGGGGCTTGGCATTAACACACGCATACGTGGTACCTCCCCAGCAAGCAGAGCACCTCTGAGACTAGGCAGCCAGCATGGCATGGCATGGCACCGCACGGCACAGCCCTCCAGGTGTGGTACTGCCAAGCCTGGCCAGGTCACTTGGCACAGCACAGCACAGCATGGCACAGCACAGGATGGCACAGTACTGCAGGGATGGCAGTGCTGAGTCTGGGCAGTGTGCTTGGCTTGGCACAGCATGTCAGGCCATGGCACAACACATCCCTGCAGGGAAGGCCCTGTTGAGCCCAGGTAGCTGGCATGGCACAGCCCTCGCATAGCCATGTCACAGCCTTGGCATGCTGGCTGGCACGGCACAGCCCAGCACCATGATCCTGCACACTTCTGCTCCTTAAGGAGCTCCAGGAGCTTGCCCGCAGCAGGTTGTCACTTCCAACTGGATGCAGTGCTGGAGGTGGGCTCTGCCAAACCAGCTATCCAAGGCAAGACCAGTGACGAGGACAGCTGCATCCCTGTGCAAGACACGATGCAACGTGCACATTGCAGAGCACGGACACAACCAAGGCTACCGGAGCCCTTCCCTCTAGTCTGGCCACTGTGGGAAGCTCAGCACAGCCTGGCAACTGTGCTCACCATGATGGGAGCTGTGCCCACCACAGGGTGGCAAAGGAGCTCTGCTGTAACCCTGGCGAGTGGGTCTGCCAAGTGTGGGCAAGTCTTGCGTGGATGCTCGGTGATCCTGTAGCTTCCAACAAGAGCTGCCTGCAGGGATTGTGTTTAAAGTGCTGGCTGATTGGGGTAATCATGGGAGCACGGAGTGCATTAGCTGTGAAGGTTTATAAAGGGAAATTAAAATAAAATTGGATGTGACAGAAAAGTACATGGAAAATTAGTATAAGAATATGAATATTTATGGCTGTGGGAGCACGCATTGGAAGAGTGCTCCTCTGTGCTCCCTGACATCCCCTGCCCTGGCTCTCAGGCTGGTCCCATTGGCAGCAAAAAGCTGTGGGGCCAGGCGGTGGGGCTGGACATGCTGCAGTGGGCACACCACCCCTGTGTCACCACCCACCTGCGTTCAGGGTGACTTTGGGGTTGATGGAGGCTGCGTCATCCCCTTGCGTCTCTGGGGGTGTCTGTAGGGCGGGCGGTGGCACTGGTGCAGGGCCACATCAGTGCTTCCACTGCTGTGATGGCATGGGGACAGGTTGGGGGAACCTGCTCTAGTGGAAGATGTCCCTGCCCATGGCAGGGTGTTGGAACGGGATGAGCTTTAAGGTCCCTTCCAACCCAAACCATTCCATTATTCTATGAGAGGCGCAGCTCAGGAGCATCACTGGTGGCAGAGAGGAGGGGGTTGGCACCGTGCAGTGCTGGCACACACTGAGGCTGCTAATGCAAGAATGAGGGTACTAGGACAGTGCTGAGGCTTGCCAGGATGGCAGGGCACAGCTCTCCTCCTGCCCGCTGGGACTGTGCCCACCGGGCTGAGCTCAGGCAGGGATGCACCGGCAGCAGCATGTTAAAGATGACACCACCCTGCTGGGGACCACAAGCTTCCCCCCAGCCCTCCCACTGCAGGGGGCTGTACACAGCATCCCTGCCCGCCCTGCCTGGGCCTGGCGCTGGACCCAGGAGCAGCCATCCCCCTGTCCCCTCCCGCTGTCACACTTAGAAGCCATTAAAATAATTGAATGCTTTAAATATTCAGCGCTCGGCTTAAATATTCATCAGCAAAGTTATTCTGATTGCTAAACTGCATCAGCCAGGCTGGAGAACGGTTCCTCTTCACAGAGCATCCCCCACCCTGTGCATAGCCCTGCGCGCCACGACCCGCACGTGGGCTTGTACACATACATGAATGTACACACGTGTATATACCCATGTGCATGTATGAACATGTGTATGCACTGCACCTCTGCACTAGCATGCATATGCATGCACACAGGGAGAAGGATGTGTGCACACACTCCCAGAGTGGGTGGCTGTGGGTACTGGAAGCACTGGGGGCACTGGGAGCATGTTTAGGTGGCGGGTTTGTACCTCCCCTTAGCTGTGCCCTCCTGCAGAGGATGGCGGGAGGCTCCCAGCCCATCCCTGCCCACCCTGGCACCCACAGCCTATATCCCACTCCAGGACCACTCTAGGGTTGGTCCCAGCATCCCAATATCTGCATCACCCAGGCTCCTGACATGATCCAGGGCACAGCAGCACTTACCTCTACTGAAAACACGTGAAACCTGCTGTGTGATGTGCACGCTGGTGCTGGTCCTTGCGCTGGTGCTTGCATTATTTGCTTGTTTCTACAAGGGGAAGGACAGATTAAAGACTGAATCATAACAAAATATTAGTGAGACACTGCCTAAAGCTGAGCTCATTGCCTGAGAAGGTTTTGTTTTGAATTCCCCATGCCCACCCTGTGGTACCCCATGAGTACCCCAGCCCTCACAGTGCTGCCAAGCCATGGCATGCTGGGGTCAGGCAGCAGAGAGGTGCCTTTGAAAGCAAAAGGAAGGTTTGTTCTCATCTCTGCAGGGCTGATCCACCCAGCTGGGCCTGTCAGTAGCCCCAGCTTTATTCTTCCTATGTGCATGCTGCATAATCCCATTCCTCAGGCTGGCTCCTGGTGGGGATGCTCTTGGCCAGTGTTGCAAATGTGGCACCACACATCACTTGGAGGGTGATGTGCCCAGTCTTGCCCTTGGCTCTGCAATACTCCCCTTTACCCACTCTGATGTATTTTCTGGGCCCCCAAATACTGACCAGGATGGCCTGAACCAGGGTGTGAAGGAGAAGAGCATCAATGGAGATGCACCCCTGCAAAGCCAGCAGTCAAAGTGGGATCTGATGGGAGTCCCAAGAGGGGTAAGAGCTCTGCACTGCACCGGGGCTCTTGAACTCCTCTCATCTTCTGCTGAGCTTGACAGCTCCCTGGTATAATCTCCTATTAGGAGACAAAAGATCATTACTCGACACCTTTGTTCCTGGAACAGAGCAACTCAGCTAAAAAAGCAAGAGGAGGAGAATCAAGAGCTGATATAACCCATGGCTGAGAGCAAAGGATGCCCTGAAAAGAGGAAAATAACCTGCCAGTGGCAGGAGAACCCAGAGACAACCTGCTTTGGAAAGGATTTTCCTTCTTCACCGACGTGATCCGGGGTGCAGCAGCAGCATTGTGGGAGCCTGTGGGGAGCCTGCACATCCCTGGCCAGGCAGGCACAGCCGTGCCTTCTCCACCTTCCCATCTGCAAAGAGTCCTGCAAGAGGCAAGATCTGAAGTTCATCACCTGCTGGAACCAGGGATTAAGCCCATCCCATGGAGCCTCAGAGCCACCAGACCCTCCAGCAAAGGTCTGCAGCCACCCATCACCTTCCTGAGTGAGGCCAGTCAGTGGTGCTGCATCCACAGCCCTCTCCGTGAGTGTTGTCAGGTGATAAAGACCTTTTGCCTTTCACACAGGACGCGTTTGCTCTCCGGCACTGGTTGCCAGGGTGGGTATTACACGTGGGTGCTGGTACACAAGAGCATTCCAATGTGCGCATAGGTGCTGGCATGTGCAGGAGTGCGGAGACGTGGAAGCAGCCCGGCAAAGCTCTGCAAACAGCACCGATAAAATTGTTCCTCCAGTACCTAAAGCAGGCTTAGGTTTAAGCAATCTCGCTCCAAAGACGGCTCCTGCATACATTTCGCAGGCTGGAGCTGCAGCTTTAATCCTTAGGAATCATGTACTTTGCATTGCATTGCCATTCAGATTTGAAGAGGGGGCTCAGCGCTCCCCATGAAGGATGGCCGGACCCTGCCCGTGCCATGGACCCAAAAGCAGAGCCGGGCTGCCTGCTTCCCTGCATGGCTGCTGAGCACTGGGAAGAGCGGCTGGTTTATCTGATACGGTTTAATCAGCCCTATAATTAGATTAATTTGTTGATTTGATAGCAACCCATTTCTCGCTGTGAGATTTGTTTATGTGTTTTATGTGTCGTTTTGGCAATAAAATAGGAGCTGAGGAGGTGGGAAAGTCCCTCTCTGTGCCCATGCTCTGCCCCTGCAGAGTGCCTGGGCTGGAGATGTGTGTCCTGGTACCCTGTGGGCTCTTAATGTGGGGCAGAAATGGGCAGGGTGGACAGATGAACCTTGGCGGTGCCAGGGAGCAGCCTGCAGCAGTAAGGGTGTATCCCTATGGGGGTAACTGGGATGGGGATGGAGGTACCCAGGATGGGGATGGTCCCCTTGGCAGGAGGCACCCCATGCCTTGGTCTGGGCTCAGGGGAAGGCTGCAGGAGCTCATTCACCACTGCCTGGGGTCTCTAACAAAGGCCAGCTCTGCTTGCTGAAACGGGATACATTTTGTTTTGATGAATGTACACACAGCTGACCTGAACCTGAGCACTGTTTCCCTCCCTGTGTTGGTAGAGGAGGTCTGTCCAGTCCCATCCCATGAGCCTTTGTGCATCCTAAAGCAGCATCCTCTAAGAACTGAAAAATAAGCCACAAAACTTGCTTGTTCGAGGGGAGTAGATGAGCTGCAGTGTATATTTAAAACAGTTATAGAGTGGTTCGGGTTGGAAGGAGCCTTAAAGCTCTTCCAGTTCCACCCCCTGCCACAGACAGGGACATCTTCCACTCGAGCAAGTTTCTCCAAGCCCCGTCCAACCTGGTCTGAACATCAACTTAGGTGGTTGCCAGTATCATTGCCAGGCAGGTGCTGCCTGCTTCCCGGTACAGCACCACTTGCCAGCAGCTCAGGGCCACCTCCACGGCAGGTCAATCCTTCACCTTGCCAGCAGCCAATGTGGCACCCAGGCCAGAGTCACCCTCCTAAAGGTAACAGGTTGAATAATTCACATTGAAAAGAATGATTTCAGGGCAGGCAGGGGAAGGCAGGCAGGGGAAGGAAGGCAAGAGAGACATGGAGCGAGTGTGAGGGGTTGCTGGAGAAGCCAGTTGCGAGGAGCTCTTTGATGGGCAGCTCCTCTGATCAGAGACGTGAATCTAGCCCTCACGTTCCCCCCGTGTGAGCCTGCTGCCTAATTACCAAATGGCAGGGCTGCCTGGAGTCCTCGGCATGTTGCTGTAATAGATTTCACCACGTCCAGCCTGGAGAAGGACATCGATCCTGCCTCAGCTGCAGCCTCATGCTAAACATTGTGTCCCATCGATCTTCCTTTGCTTTTGCTTTTTTTCCCTTTTTCCTTCTTTCTTTTTTTAAAGAAAAAAAAAGAATATTCTTTATTTTCATTAAATCATTAATCAGGGAGAAATCTACATTTTTATCATTTCTATGGCTGGAGAGGAAGAGAGGAAAGTTATATTGCCATAGAAACCGTTCCCTACCATTCTCAGCCTCGGAGCAGTCCCTCTTGTGCTGTCTCTTGTCAAAAGGCGTAATTGTTGCTCCTGATCTTCACTGCTCAATTAGCAGTGATGTCTCCCTTCAAGTTAATTGCTGGAGATGGGAGGAAGTAGGACAAATGTAACCTTTTAGATGAAAAGATCTCTCTCCCCCCCCTTCTTTTCCCTGCCTTTCCTCGCTTGTGTGCACTCAGGGACCCTCTGCTGCGAGATACAGTGTGGGGGGGAGCCCCACCAGTGGGGCAGGAGTCACCACATGCTTCATCACTCCCACACAGCACCAGGCTGGGGACCCCTCCGCATCTTTCTCATCCTTTTATCCATGGAAGAACCCCCTTTGTATTCCCCCTCGGTTCCCTCAGCCTCCTTCAGCAGTGTCACCATCAGCTCAGCCTCTCCCCAGTCACCTCCATGCTGCTGGTGTCACATCTCCTGGTGCTGGGGCAACCCTGGTGGATGCTTCGGGGTTGCTCACGTGGGCTGGTCCCATACTGCAGCAGCAACAGTGCTCAGTGGGTTCACAGGGATGGGGTGGCTTTGGTCCAGGAGCAGAGGGACCCCTGCACGTGCCCAGGACTAAAAGCTGGTGACACAACAGGGCTGAGCGTGGGGATGCAGATGTGAAAAGAAGTGTGAGGCTTTCTTCCCACGGAACTAAACCCCAGAACAGCAGCATGGCTTTCAAACGTGTTTGATGGGAGCAGGGACCCTGGTGGGAGAAGAGCTCAGAAACGGTGCTGGGGCAGGGGGGTTCAGCCTTGAGGAAAGCCTGACAATACATTAAGGAGAGGAGAAGTGTGGCAGCTGCCTGTACATTTGTCATCCAGAGAAAAGCACTTAAACAATGACTGGGTGTTTGGAAGACACAAATCACCCTAACCTGTCACATGGGGAGAGCACAGATGCATGCAGTGGTGCCAAGCATGCACAGCAGCCTGGGTGGGCAGCAGCAGCAGTGGGGATGGGCACCAGGGATCACCCCAAAGCAAGGACAAGACAGCCTGGGCCAGGCCTGCAACACAGGACCCCTTCCCATGGGGCAGTCAATGGAACAAATGAGCTCCTGAAGCTCGGGGCAGGGGTGAAGGGAACGTGGCAGCTGGTGAACAGCGGTAGATGGAGGGTGCAAGGGCATCCGAAGAGTTGTCCCACAGGCAGGAACTGGATGCAAGGAAAGAGGCTGTCACCACCCATGGCGGACAGTGGGGCAAGGGATCATTCTCCAAGGATTCTCTAAGGAGGAACCCATGTCACTTCCAGCTCTTCAGCTCAGCTGAGAGACATCCACCTCCTTCAGCAAGCCCAGGGCAGCAGCAGACCAAGCTAAACCCCACTCACTATAACCAGCCCACATTCAAAGCAAAACCTTGTTGTTGCTCAGCAAACCACTTGCAAGAAGACCCTGCTGAGGGGCAGATGGATACACTGCTCATTCCCACTCCTGCTCTTGGGGTAACACACAGCTTCAGGCTGGTTGCTAGTTGGGTAGACCTGATGGACAGCAAAAAGTTTGGGAGAGAGGGGTGATGGAAGTCATGAAGCAAGGGGAGCTCTTACTTTGAGATGATGGCAGGGGACATGGGCAGTGCTGCTCACAACTTGAGCAGGGGCAAGAGATTCTGGGAGCCTACAGAGTGATGGTCCTGACCATGCCTCTCTGGCTGATCTTCTCCATTCTGCCAAGTCAGACAGTAATTACCGACTTTCATCTCATGGAGTGGGGATTGGGGCAGCCAATCTCAGGAAGCCAGAACTAGGTTATCCTCCCGCTCCTGTCACTTGCAAGATGCATTTCTGAGCACATCCACCCTCAGCCCCTGTGCCGTGGCAATCTCTACCTCACCCACCCAAGGCCACTGTGTCTCTACCTGGGTGCTGCTGGGCTGACCTCCAGCACCATGTGCCCTGGCTCCTTGTGAGCTTGGTTTGCAGGTCTGAGACAAGGACCCACCCCACCACTGTGCATCCGAATCACAGAATTAGGGTTAGAAGAGACCCCTGGAGATCATCCAGTCCAATCCCCCCACCAAGGAGGGTTGCAAATGCTGTCCTGGCCATGCATATGCACCTTCTATGATGCCTGTAATGCTCCTTCTATAGAGCTTGTGATGCTCTGGGAAGTCTTTAAGCCAAGTGAGGCTGAAAAGAAACATTGTGGGGGACTGAGCACATGGAGGAGCGACTCGAGGATGCTTCCCTGTGTGGATGAGCACTTCCCTGGCCCCTTGGCTCCGGAAGGCACGGAGGAACAATTGCCAAGCTGGGGGCTCAGCAGCCGCTTCCCTTCCGCTGGAGGCAAACAAGCCCTTAACATTTCAGCAAGTGCCTGTGCTTGTGGAGGCATGCAGGGTGCCGAGTGCTCACTTCAGAGCACCTCGTGACTCAGGTCAGGAGGAGGATGATACGGAGGAGAGTACCCAAAGGCCGCTCCACTGCGGGAGGTGAGGGTGTCCATCACCCTGGCACCTGGGCCCCGCCATTAAAGCTCACCCTGAACGTTGCGTGAATGTCAGGTTTGCATCTGATTCCCCCTGCGCCAGGTAAGGAGGGGCCAGCAGGCTTGGAGAGGGATCACACGTGGCAGCTTTTAATAGCAACCCGCCCGCCTGTCACTGGCTCCTCATCATTCCTCTTGAAACGGTTGCTAATTACCAACAAGCTGGTGTTTGCACTCCGGGTGTGACGCTCCCCTCGGCTCCCCCTCCTCCTGCTCTGCACCCAAGCTGTTATCAGCAACATGGGGGGCTTTGGGGAATATGGGACGTGCTCCAGAAAGGCTATAAGGACCTGGTTCCTTCCGGAGATGGACCCAAGTGTGGGTGGAAAATGGCTGTCATCTGCTTTCTCCTCCCTTCCCATTTTCAGGGAAGGACGGATCCTCTGGAAGTGTTAAACCTGAGGAGTCAGGGCTTTGGGACTACACAACCCACCCCCTCCCAGCCTGGTGATGCTCTGCTGGACCAGGATGCCAGTGCCACCAGCTCTGCCTGGGCAAGAGGTGCACCCCTGTGCCAAGTCAGTCTGCCCCATGCATCGCCCCTTTAGACCCTTGCCATGGGTCGTGCCTGAACTCCCAGAGACACCAAGACAATGGTGGCAATGTCAACAGCTTTTGTCTCCCAGCTGCTTCCTGTGGACGTGCCACCATTTTCTCCCATGCTTGGAAAGGCTGGGGAATGGCCAGGGATGGGATTTGATGGGGACTTGCTACCAGTGGTCGTCTGCAGGGAATGAGAGAGCCAGTCCTCAGGGACTCTGATCCCATCGGAAAACTTCACCCCCCAGCCTGTGTTTGGGATCCTTCCTGGGGCAGCATGAACCATTGGGTGGGGAGACCAGGATTGGGGAAGGGGCTTCACCCCAACAGCCTTCACCCCACTGTTACTCAAGCACTGGGTCTGACCCATGGCAGCCCCTCCTCCAACCATGGCAGTGAGGCCTCCAGCATCACCTCATTGCATGCAGAGCCTGGCGAGGGGCTGGAGAGGACGGTATCTGCTGAGGTCCGTTCCAACCACTCCTAACGCAGGGATGCCACTTGGGACCCCCTTAAAGTGGGAGACCCCTACAAAGGGTTCTCCTGGTCCACCCCACCCCCAGCAGCTCTCTGCTCCCCTCCATGTCCCAGCTACATACAGAACCCCATGGCTCTCCAGTGGGTTACTGCACATGGAGTCTCAAGGCTCATAAATGCTGCTTTTAGCCGAGTGTAACCTGCTTCCCTCTGCCATCAGAGATGCTGATGGGGTGGGAAAGGGGGGAAGCTATATGGGACACTCCCAGCTTTACCCTCCCACCTCCTGAACACGGTTTCCCTGTTGGAAAGGGACCAAGGCAGGTGCTTTGCTGTCTGGTGAGCCCACCCAGCGCGGGGAGAGGCACCCCAAGGCATGCAGCTCCGGCTGCCACCCCGGTGAGTGACAGCTCCCACCCTCCAGGCCCACCTCCCCCCTTGTCAATCCAACAGGGAATTATTTATCCTGACAATAGCAATTGTCTGCACGGGCCCTTCCCCCTCCCCAGCACCTACCCCGACAAAGGAAATCATCCTGATATGAAAGGGAAAATTAAATTACCCCAATAAAGACTTAGTGCAGCTTTAATGACATCACCAGACTCAGGCGCTAATTAGCTGAGTACAAAGGGAGCTAAATGCGAAAACGTGCATTTCTGTTCCCTTTTCTCCTGTCGGAGAGCATCGGGAGCGGGAGCAGGCGCGGCAGGAGGAGATGCTCCCACCCGGCCCCGTGCCAGGTTGGCTGCTGCCCACCATGCCCGGGAAAAGAGATTCCCAAGTCTGGGAGGTGCATGGAGCAGTTGGAGCCCATTTGGATCCAGATAGGGATCCCCGCGGCACCCACACTTGGATCCTACTCTTGGCCATCCCTGGACACTGTGCTGTGCACCTGTGCTGTGGGCATGCAGCTGCATGGCACACACCTTGCCTCTGCCCAGTGTCTGCATCTGTGCACCTCGCACGGTACTGAGCTGCATGGCTCACACCTCACACAGTGAGTGTGCACTGTGTACACACACACTGCATTGCGCTGCACACAAACACTGCACTGCATGGCTCACGCCTCCAACATGAGCACGTGCTGCACACACACTGCACTGCACTGCACACACGCACTGCACTGTACTGCACGGCTCACACCTCCCACCAAGAGTGTGCACTGCTGCACACACACTCCACTGCGCAGCTCACACCTCCCACCATGAGTATGACCTGCACACACACACTGCACTGCAGGAATCACAGTTTCACAGCGAGTGTGCACTGCACACACACCCCCCCACTGCACTGTGCAGCCCACAGCTCCCACAATGAGCACACACTGCACTTGCCTCACTGCACTGAAGAGCTCACACCTCGCATGGTGAGTCTGCACTGCACACACACACTGCACTGCAGAGCTCACACTTACAATGATTGTGCACTGCACACACACACTGCACTGCAAAGCTCACGCTTTTACAGTGAGTGTGAACTGCACATGCACACACTGCACTGCAGAGCTCACAGCTCCCAGTAAGTATGCACTGAACACACACACACTACACTGCAGAGCTCACACACAGTGATTGTGCACTGCACATGCACACATTGCACTGCACAGCTCACACCTTGCACAGTGAGCATGCACTGTGCACACCCTTCCCATTACACTGCACACCCACAGCTCACTGCATGCACAGCACACTGCAGGCGTGCACACACAGCACGTCACCCACCCCTCACGCTGTACATGCAGCAAGGCCGCATGCCATTCATCCTGTACCTGTCACGCTTGTGCACCCTATCTCCCACACACCCTGCACACTCACACACCTCCGCTGCACCCCTACACTGCATCAACACACGCTGACACTGCCTGCAGACACCTCGCACCAGGTACAATGCGCAGCCCCTTGCCCGAGCTCCATGTCAGAATCATACAACAGTTTGTGTTGGAAGGGACTTTCAAAGGTCATCGGGGAGCATGTTCCTGACACCCAGGACAGTGCCAGCACCTCCCCGGGAGCTGTGATGAAGCCTAACGCCCTCCTTCCCCCCCCCCCCACCGCATCAATGCATCATTCCTGTTTGCTCTGTGCAGGCTCAGCTGCCTCCCATGCAGGCAGCATGCACTGCTGTGTCCCCCATCACTGCAGACCCCAGCCCTGGCACCCCCCATCCTCCAGGCCATGGACTCACCAGTGCAGCGATGCCGGTGCTCTTCCAGTCCCATCTGAACAGCAGGAGCACTGAGCTGCAGTGGGAGCTGCCAGCACTACGGAGCTGATCAACATCGGGATGTCAGAGCTGGTGGGACCCATGTAGGGCCAGGGGAGCTCCTGCAACACCCCATAAGCAGTGAGCCCTGGCCCTGGGGCTGCCCAGTGGGACCAGTGCATGCCTGGGCAGGGGGATAAGGGGGATAAGGGATAAAGGGAGGGGGAGCATCTTTGCATCCCTTTATTTGCCTCCATATCTGGGGCTGGTTTTCCCATTGGAAGTGCTGCTATATCCAATTATCCAACCCCCCCACCTGGATAATTTCTCAACCGGAGTGGCCGTGGCAATGCAGGGGGGACTTCAGTAGATGCACCAGTGCTGCCCGCAGCTCCGGAGGCCGCCGGTTGCTGAGGAAGGAGGGGGGGAGCTGCTAATACGTAAAGCTTCATTTTAATTAAAGCTTAAATTACCCACAAAGACAGGATGTGGCTGCTTCCACCCTGAACCTCGCCCCAGCCCTTTGGTCTGCACTCACAGCTGCTCCCCAGCCTCAGGGATATTCGTGGGGGGATGTATTGACCTCTGCTCCTTGCAGGCTGTTCCCTATTGCCTGCTCAGGCTGGGCTGGCAGCAGAGGAACTGCCCCAGTGCCACCAGTTGCTCCCGCTGGCCCCAGGGGATGATGGCACACCCTGGGCAGGCAGCTCTGCCTGCAGCTTCACTGCTGGCTCCCTGTGGTGTGGCACTGCTTGGGGACCAGCCAACCCACTGGTGACCTAAGGAGATGCTGGTCACTCCCACTCAGCTCCCCTCGCTGGGGTTCATCCGAGAGGGATGGGTGCAAATGCCTTCGCGCCTCCTTAAAATGACATAGCTGGTCTCCATGGCAACTCTTCTCTGCCTTCTGCCTCAGACCACAAGCATCATCTGCTCCATCATCCCTGCAGGCCAGGGCCGGCCTCCCCAGAAAGGGGCTGATGAGGTGCTGAGGCCGATGGACCCCTCCTGCCCAACACCCCTTCCCTGCTGGCAGTGCCAGCTTGTGTGGCTCCTGGTATCTGCTCCATGGCCAACTACGGGGACCCATCTGGCTGCAATATCCCTGTTTCCCCCTTCCCACTGCAGCCAGTGCTGTGGGATGCACGGCCACAGCGCAGCCTGGCAGGGCCGTGTCTAGATGGAGCTGGCACCGCTGGGGATGCCGTATGACCCCAGCCCACCTCAAAGGTATTCAGATTCATACCAAAGCCCCTTGCTCCATGTCCATCTCCTCCTGTGAACACTGGGTGTGCTGGGAACATCGCTGCGGAGCTGCGCCAGCAATACCAACCTGCCCATCAACCACTCAGACCCTGCTGTGAAAATGAGAGGACGGAGCAGAGTGGCTCGGAAATTGAGCTGCTCTCCGACAAATCCCCGCACCCCCTGCCTGGCATGGTGGGGCTGGCCTCAGCCTCCATCCTGGCACATCCCTGCCTTTCCCTTAAACCTTGCTAAGCCACGGTGTGATAGCAGAGCTGTGGTGGCATGGATCTGGCCGTCCTTCTCCATCCCTGGGCAGGCAGGGCCTGAGGATGTGGATCTGTGGTGGTGAAGAAGATGTGTGCACAAGGAGGGATGGAGGCATCTGTGGCACATAAGAAGTGAAAATGCTCGTGCATGGTGGGGGGGACATGCCGGGATGAAGGGGTGTGCACACACCAGGGTGAACACAAGGGGTACAGGGGAGCTTGCACACAGGGATGGAGATGTGTGCATGCACTCACAGGGGATATATGTATGCACATGGGGGGTTACCGAGGAGTGTGCGTCCCCTAATGGCACATCTTCCCCTCCAGACTGCACAGGCATCGTGTTGCATCACACCCGCTCCTGCCCGGGGGCTCCAGCCTGTGCCTGGCTCCCCAGGAGCTGCCTTCCTCCTCCCCATGGCCCCTTTGCCAGGCAGCGGTTCCTGATACCAATGCAGCATCTCCCCGTGCTTGGTCTCTCCCCATCACCCCCCGCTGCCCGCTGGGAGCCGCACGCCTCTGCCTCCCCGCAGCATCCCAGCGTGTGGGAGTGTTTGTTTCGAGGGCTGCCGCAGACGCGGGCGCTGTGCTGGCACCCAGCACCCGGGCACCCCCTGAGCCGTGCCCCGGTGCCCGCTGCTCTGCCAACCCCCTCGTGGAGGGAGGAGGGAGTTCATCTCTCCCAGCGCAACCTTCCGCATCTGCGCCTTGTTTCCCGCTTGGCCAATCCCGTTGCAGCCTCCAGGCTTGCCTGAGGTCCTGCTGTGGGATTAAACTTCCCTCTCTTGAGGCGGATGTGTCCTGAGGTCTTCTCCTGCAGCCTCACTGAGGCTTTTGAAGCATGCCTGGTGTGCCCACCTTGTCCTGTCCTCCCTGTGCGTCTGGGTCCAACAAGGGAGCCTGCCTCTGCCCAGAGCCTTAGGGATGTGTTCCTGCTGACCTCCGTGCTCTCAAACCAGGACTCTGGTCTGTTTGCCTTAGGTAACAGGGAAACATGGAAAAGCTGAGCCACGTGGGGATCCGAAGGAGAGCAAACACATTCCCTGACTGCACCCAGACTTTAAAATACCTGAGTGAGTGTATTTGAGTCCCATGGTGCAGCTGGAGATGCGCAGGGTGAGGGCATGGAGGTGGCAATCTGCATGCCATGGGCTGTCCCGTGGGGCACTGACAGCTATTGAGCTGATGAGAAGATAACTAGAAGCTCAGCCTACGTGGGCAGATCCACTTGGCGCCAAGCTCCCCTCTTTGCAATGAGACAGGCTTTGGGGGAGATGACAGGATCTTGCTTTAGAGGCACCCTGTGGTGATGGAGCACCAAGATGCAGCTCCCAAAACGGCTTAGTGAAAGGGCAAGGGGATGGCGATGGATCAGGGGCTGCCAGGAGGGTGCATGTGGAGTGCTACAGGTGTCCTGCTGGATGCAGGCTGCTGCAGGCGGGCAAACTCTGCTTAGATGACATGGCACAGGGGGGCTGAGCCACTGCAGCCCCCCACATGCACCGATAAGAGTGTCCATAGCTCTCTGCAGGCACCGGGCCAGGGCCAGCACGCAGGACAGTGTCCGGATACTGCAGCCCAGCCCCACACTCGCTGGCCTCTCATTTGTTCTCATTAAGGGCTGGCAGGGTGTCTAATTAGGCGGTGTGAGTGCCAGCGCCCTGCTGACAGACACCTGTGCAGACAGACCTCCTCCTCGGCCTGCCTCGTAATTAGCTCGCAGGATGCTGCCGCGCCGCCCGGCAGGACCTGCTCTGGCACGGGGAACAAAGCTCTTCCTCGTCGGGATGTGGCACGGCTCCAGGCCCTGCCGACCGCTGCCATGATGGCACTCCTGGCACTGCAGCCCCACGGCATGCCAAGCCCATGGCCATGGCAGCCGCAGGGAGCATCCCCCTGCATCCCGCTCCTGTGGGTACCACTGCACCCCAGCCACATGCTGGCACCACCAGGAGCCCGATGCACAGAGCAGGGTCACTCCGCCATGGGAAAACAGCTTTTTTACCCCCTTATTCACCCCAGGGCAGTGCTCCAGGCACCTTAGATCAATGCAGGGAGCAAGCCGTGGCTCTCCATGCCCACTCATATGTGCCCACCAGAGCTGCTGGTGAGCAGGAGGATGGTGAGGATGGGCTGGATGCCTTTGTAGCCTTGTGAACTGTTCAGGGATAATGAGCCAGCGGCTGCTTTAATTAGATTAATTGGCTCCCATTCGACTCCAGAAGAGCTGTCAGGCTGCAAGTGTGTTCCTGCTGTACCTGGCTAATTACAGCACCACGGCCGCCACTCTGCAGCGCTTATGGCCACTGAGAGCCAGCACCAGGCAAAACTGTGCTGGTGAGATGCTGCCAGTCAAGGGGAGCTATAGATACCAAAATAAACCTAAGAACAAGAGGAGGTGGAGGATCAGGGACACCTGAGGATGCTCCTGGCCCTGGGGAAGGTACAGAGCTGCAGGAGAGCAATGGCTGGACCTTGTGAGGAGCTGGAGCCCAGGGCTGGGGTTTGAGAAGTGCAGGAGCAGAGGATGTGGATCAAGGCCAGGGAAGGAGCCAGAAAGATGTGGGGTAGGAGACAGAGGATGGGGTGCCCCGGGTTGGGGACAGCATCTGGAGCACCCAGATGGGCTGGCAGAGAGGGACGGGTGGTGGGATCAGGCTGTGTCCATGCTGCCTGTGCCCAGAAGAGGATGGTGCTGACAGCAGCAGGCAGGCAGGGCTGGGCAGGTGAGGCAGGGCATTTCCCAGTCCTGCCAGGCACGGGCACATTTTGCTCCTAGCACTGGAGCCATGCAGATACATTGGCTATTTATAATAGCCACCAACGAGAGAAGCAAGGAGGTGACAGCCTTAAAATAACCACCTGGGCTGGGGTGGTGAGGCGCCACTTCCCCCTGGCTGCAGAGGGGGAGGCAGCACCGGGGGCTATTTTTATCCCTCTTGTCCTCATCCTGTTATTACAGCACTGGCCTGCAGTGTCCACGGCAGCTGGAGCTGCAGCCTTTGCCCACTCACATGGCCTGTGCGCCAGGGAGGCACAACCTGGGATGCAGAAAGGATGGTGAGCAGGAGCTTAGGGCTCCAGGAAGCAAGTAATGTGCCAGACACCCCTACACATCCTCAGCAGATGCCCCCAGGGCCCTCTGAACACCAGGGCTGCTGCAGGTGGATGGTACCCTGAGGGTTTGTCCGGATGTGGGATGCCAGCACCAGCAGCTTCCGCAACTCCCCAGGGTGTTTCCCAAGGGAGAGCACAGGTTGGAAACAGACACTTGCACACATGTATGTGCAGAGCATCCAGCTGATCCTACACATCAGTGGGTGGCATGGGGACAGGCTGGACCCTGCACACTCCAGGGACAGAGGAGGAAAAGAGCTTGCAGGTAAGGTGGGTACCCCTGAGTGCTGTTCACACTGACATCGTGGTATGGAGGGCACACACTGCCCACTTCTATGGGGGATTTTGCATGTGGGTTCATCACACAGCCCAGCAAAGAGACCAAAAACTCCACAGCAGCTCCCCAGGATGGGATGGATCTTGCAGCCCACAAACCCCACATGTTCCTATAAGATACCAACCTGTAAATCCCCTGACCACAGAACAGGCCACCACACATTCCCAAGTGCTGGTGTAACACCCCGGGATGCCTGCCCACCCTCTGATCCCCAGCATTTCCCTGTCATGCCACATGTCTCCAAGTGATGCCCTCACAGACCTCACACCCCAGCACACGGGGTGGCTGAGGAGGTGACGGCACTGCCAGGAGATGGGCAGAGGAAAGAGCTGAGAGAAGATGTGAGAGGAGGCTCCATCCTGAGGTGTACGTAGGACACATTCAGCTGGGAGCTTGTTAGCCAAGGCGTGAGCAGCCCTTGCAAAGAGCTGACGCGGCTGCAGCACACACATCCCTGGGGCTCCCGGGGGAGCCTGTGCTTCGATTCGTGCTGCACACGAGGCCCCCAGCACAGACGCAGCTTGGATGGAGTTATTTTCTCGCTGGTGAATGTTAATCCTGGCTCACTTAATGCCTCTGCAGCAGCTCGCCTGGGCCCCTCTCCAGCCCGGCTGCTGCCTGCACACCCCGGCAGCAGGCGAGGGGGAAGCGTGGGGCAGCCTCATCCCTATGGCTCACTCTGCGATGCTGCTGTGCATGGCAAAGAAAGAAGAAAGCACCATGCCTGAAATGGGGGGCAAAGGGAGCTGGGGGTGGATGAGCTGCTCTGCCCCAGCTCTGCTATACATGGAGGGACACCCTCACTATGGGGCCAAGGGGTGTCCCCAGGGCTTCCGTGTACCCAGGGGGATAGGGTTGGTTGTTAAGTGTAGGATGATGGGGTCAGGTACCCCCAGCTCTGATCCCACAGGGGATGTGGAGAAGAACAGGATAGTGGGAGCAGGGAAAGGGCTTCCCCAGCTGGTGAGGAAGATGCAATTGTGCAGTGTGATAGAGCCTGTCAGGTGTCCCTCCGACAGCGCATCCCGGGGTGCCTGCGCCAGAAATAACAAACAGCCTGGAGAGGAGGGGATTAACCGGGACAGCGGGGAGCTATTTCCTAAATGATGGGTTTGTATTCCTGCGGAGGCTGGAACCGCAGTCACCCCGATGCCTTCCGGGGAGCAGATGCCTCCTCCCCATGGCTTCAGCAGGGAAATGCAGGCAGGGGAAATGCGGGCAGGGAAATGCAGCTCTGGGGGAGAGTGGGCAGCTGGGGCTCAGCACAGGCAGGCAGAGGGGCAGTGGCAGCCCTGTCCCAGATGTTCCAGCACCCCCTGATGCTGGAAAGCCTTGGCTCCAGCCAGGCCCGATGCTTTTCCTTTCATCCTCTATTTAACTTCATTTCTACTAAACATTAAAGGAGAGACCGAACTCCCAGCTTACTACCCCATCCCCTGCTCAGTGGGGCTGGGATGCAGGTTGTTCTATCTCCTGTTTTGCCTAGGATTTGGGGCATCCCAGCAGGAGCGGGATGAGGTTCCTGGACGGCCCGGACAGCTTGTATTTCCACGTGGGTTTAGCCAAGCTAAAACCAGCTCTGGGAGGAGGTTGGGCCAGTTTTGGAGGTATAATTATGTATAAAACCAGCTTGGCCTTGTCCCTGTGGGGACGAGCTGCATCCAGCTCTGCTGCTCAGGGATCTGACAATACCATGGGGACCCCAGAGGCTGGCTTGGGGCTCTTTCCCCTGCTCCAGCCAGCCTATGGGCAAGGGGTGCCCGGCCACCACCGTACACAGGGCCAGGGCCCGCTGCTGCCACATGGCCTTGCTCCCATCCCGGATTACCCCCTCCCCACTGATGGGAGGGGAAGAGCTCCCTGAGTGCCAGATGGTGTTGTTTGGTTTCTGGGTGAGGCTTGAATCTGCTGGTGCCCGTGAGCAGGACCCTGGGAGAGCAGCAGCTCAGAGCCCTTCGGGTGCAGCTATTTCCCATCTGGAAACAGGAGCTTTGCAGCCAGGACCAGTCCCAAAATCATCTTCCAATGCTCTTCCTCACTTAGCAAACATCCCTTGGACAGCGACCCCAGCTCGCTTTGGGGTGATCTTGCAGCCCTGCTTGCCTGCCTTTCCCAACTGCAGAGGACACGGCTGGGCTTGAGGAGGGGGTGAGGAAGGCAGGGAGATGCCCCGGTGCTGGGGCAGCAGCGCAGGTGCTGCCTGCCAGATTGCTGCCCGTGGCCTCTGCTCAGCTTACAATTATCTGGGGTAATGGCAGGGGAGGGTGACCCAGATAGCGCGGGGAGGAGGATAATAAGGAAGATGTAAGTAAGGCTTTTGGAATAAGAAATGAAGTGGGTACAAGGAGGAGATGAACTCCAGGATGAGCCCTAAGCTGGGAGGCTGACCCGCACAGCCCAGAGCATCCCCACAGGGCACGTCATCCCTCATCCAGGCAATACCCCCCTTGGTAACCTAAAATATCCCCTTCCAGGTCTATGGACCTTTATGGTTTGAGGTGGAAAAGGAGTAGGAAGGGGACAGGACTGGCAGCAGTGCCTCCAATCTTCCTTCCCCAGTGAGTGGTGCTGGCTGAGATGAGAGGATAGGCTCAGAGCGAGTGGCACTGGAGGGGTTGTACATCACCCCACTGCTCAGCTTGCAGAAGGGACACAGCCCTCAGCATGGGGCCACCCACTGTCCCTAGGGCAGGTCTCACTCAGCTATGGGGACTTTGCTGGAGGACACCTTGCAGGAGAGCACCTGCAGGTCAGCAGTGGGGGACTGGGGCTCCTGCCCTTGCTGAGCACCTTTTCATCCTTGCAAATGCTGCATGCAGCAGTTCTGGGCCCCAACTGGCTTACACCGAGCAGTATTTTGTTATAAATCTCTCATCCCTTCCCCACGAAGAGCTGAGGAAGCAGGGGTCTGAGCCAGCGCTCATACATCACCACGGAGAGATGTCCCCATGCCACCACCTGCTCTGGCCACCTTGGCAACCTGCTGTGGCCACTGCCCTGGGGACACGCTGCCTCTGGGCTGCAGGTCTGCTCCATGGCTCCAGTTCCCCCACCACGGCCTGGGGCAGAGTTCATCTCTCCCCTCCCTGCCTGCGCTTTTAGGCTGGGTTTAAGTGCAGGAATAAGGACCAAAAGTGGGGACCGCCCGTTCGAGGTGATGCTGATGATGTGTTAGAAGTGCAGGGCTCTTCATTTAAAAGAAAGGAAGCTGGGAATAGCGTGGGATCAGGACAGCATTCTTAGATCCCATGGTGCAGGGACAAGCCCTGAGGTGTCCCCAGCCAGGGATGCTTGTCCCCAGCCTGGTGGCTGGCAATGCTTGAAGTGAAACGCAAGTGTCTTTGTCCCAGCAGTGTGAGCACATCTGGTAGTGACACATCCATGTCACAGAGCAAAGATTCAAGTTCGTTTGGTGCTTGGCTATGAGTTACAGACCCCAGCAGGACACGGGGTCTCACTCAAGGATTTGTTTGGGAGAGCAGAATCTGCCCTCATCCTGCAGCCGGTAAAGGAGGAGCAGTCACAGGGCTGACAGCTATAGAAAAGGGACCTTCTATAACCCATCAGTGGGTTGTGGGGTGCCATTGGGTGACCCTACATCAGCATTACGACCAAGAAAGCATCGCTGTGGGCAGTGGCACTGGTAAGGAGCTGGGGAGCAAGACCCAGCAGAGCAGCACCAGCGTTTCCAAGCAAGCCGGGCTCCTCATCACAGGATATTTTAAGTGGCAGAAAAGAAAATGAAGCAGACAAGGGAGGGCGGGAGAGAGGATACGATAGAGGGAGGGGAGTAGCTGCCCTCATTCCATCCCATGCAGCCCTAATGGCTTGGTGGGACAAAGTGGGCTGGGGTGATGCTGGGCTGGGTCACGGTGCTTTTTGCAGGCTGGGTTTGAAGGGGGCGCAAAGGGAGCACAATGTCTTCCATGACAGGCTCGAACGTGACTCAATGTCACCTACTTTCCACTGCGATGACTTGTGCCACTTCATCTCCTCAGCACAAAACTGGGGCTTGCTGAGCTTGAGATGTGGCTGTGGAGGGGGGCGAAGGGGAGGAGGCTGCAGCGAGGAGGAGGAGGATGTGCTTCTTCCTCCTTCACTCCCCTCCTGAGCTCTCCCTGCGGGTGTCTGCACCCTAGGGAAGGGAGCACCGAGAGCCCTGCAAAGCCCCTGTGTCATTAATTGAATATTCAGTGTTCAGAATAACCTTGAGAAACTAAATGAAGAGGCTGAGAAGAGATAGCTAATTGTCAGCTGCACCTGCTCGGCACCCAACCACAGAGACGCTGCTTCCAGCTTCCCTCCAGCCCACTCACACCATTTGTACAGGTTTATTTTCCCCCTTCTCCCAAGCCATTACGTCAATGCAGAGGGCACGGCAGCCTTGCAGGGCATGAGGAGCACACAGGGACCCCGTGAGTGGGGTACAACAGTGGCGAGTGGCTTTGCCTGGCCCTGGGGGATGCTGTTTTGCCAGGCTGGGAGAACAGGGTGGGATGAGCACAAGGATGTGGTACCATGAGGGGTGCAGGTAGTGATGCATGTGGGTGCTGCACCCTGTGGTGGTGATGGTTTGAGTGCCTCCAGACTGTGCTGCCTCTGTGGGGCAGGACAGGGTGATGCTGTAGGCTGCATGGGTTGGCAGGGACCAAGGCATCCTGCTCCCATCAAGGGGCTGTGCTTGTCCCCACACACAGCCCAGGGTGCAGCCAGCATCACCAGGCTAAGCCTGGGTCTCATGGTGCTGATGCAGGCTTCTCCCTCCCTCCTCTGGGCAGCCTCCTGCCCCTGCATTAGCGGCACATCATGTGCCTGTCCTCGCCCTGGAAAAGCCCCCCTATGCCCTGGCTATGGGCCATTCAGCCAGCAGGATCAGCAAAACTCGCTCTTCCCAGGGCTGCTGAGACCCCCAGCCTGAGCATCCTGGGGCAGAGGGTGTCCAGCGCGCTGAGCTGGGAGCAGGCAGGAGCACGGGGCACTGCATGCAGGAGGCGTGGCCAGGGTTCCGTTCCTACCGTGGCAGGGAGCGGGCAGCATCCTGCAGGAGGGGACCTCCCCACGGGGGCAGCCGGACCGGTCCATATGCTGCCTTTCACCAGCACTGCCCAGGCTCACCCCTCCAAACCGCTTGCTGCCTCCACACTTGGCTGCATTAATAACCAACCGGCTGATGGGGAAGGATTTACCAGCTGTTTTCCATGACTCCATTGGCCTCAGATAAATCAGGGAGGGGGGTGTCGCACGGCATTTGCCAGGGGCCTGATGGATGGTGCCGAGCGAGCGGATCGCTCACACGCTGACACTTACAGACTCTGTCAGGTTGGCGGCGAGCTCAGGATTAATGGCCCCAATCAAGCGGGAAGGAACGGCTGGGGTGGTGCCCAGCCCACCCCCGGCACAGCATCGCTTCCACCCCGGCAGCGGGGGCTGCCAACGAGGGCTCCCTCCCCTTCCCTGCTCCCAGGCTGGTGTGGGCAGCTCCCCCAGCCCCGGCTGCAGGATGGAGATTAGCTCTAAAGAGCTGAGCACACACAATCGTTCCAAAGCAATTGCAAGCGAAGCAGGGAGCAGCTGTGGGCTGAGCAGCCGCCTCCCACAGTACCAGCAACATCTGGATGTGGCAGCTGTGCTGGTGAGAGAAACCTGTGTGGGGTGAAAGGGAAGGGTGCAGGGACCCCATCGCCCTGCTGGTGATGAGAAACACGTCTCTGCTCTCCTGGTAATTCTCCAGAGGCAGCATCCCCTCCCTGTGCTGTAGGGCAGGGTGCTGGGCCCCTCTCATTGTGCACCCATTGCATTGGGAGGGCACTCATCCCATTTCCCTGTGGTGTGAGGGGAGCCTCTGCCCTGGGACCATGGCACACTGCAGAGTGCTGCCCCCTCCTCGGCTTGCTTGTGGTCCCCGTTGTGCAGGACCCCGCTGGGGCATGGGTGCTGTGGAGCAGGGGTGCCCCAGGAGGGGCTAGATGCCTTGGTGAGAAGCTGAGCCCTACTCCGACCATCTCAGCAACATCACAGAGCTATACAATAGAGCACTATTATAAGTGGGAACACCAAAATGTGCCACCTCCCAGCCCTGCATGATGGGCAGAGCAAGCTGCTGGCACACAGGATGCTTCCCCACTGACCCTCTACCTGAGCTGGCCTGGGGATGGAGCACTGGGGGACTGCCCACATCCCCCCTGGCTTTGGTCCCTTAGGTTTCTGAGGCCAAAAGACCACCTCCTGCCTGTGCCAGCTGTGCCAGGGAGCAGCATGGCAGCAGGGTGCAGGCACGCTTCACAGGACAGCAGCAAATGTCTTTTTGAAGCCAAAACAAATGAATTATTCCATTTCATTTGGGGGCACGAACAGCAGCGCAGGCAGCAGCACTGCCTCTCCCACTGCAGCAGCTCCTGGCTTCATAGCACCATATCTGCGCGGGTCCGGGTCAGTGCACGTTGACCATGTGCCTACGATGGGCAGGACAGGAGGTGGAAGTGAGCTTCCTGCCTTTTGGGAAGGAGCAGGGTGCTGCACGGAGCCAGCTTCAAGCAGGCAGCCCCGTGCCCACCCGTGGGTGCTCGGCTGGGCAGCAGCTCCCAGTGGGGATGGGGACATGGGAAGCAGATCCTTGATGTCCCCGGCTGCAGATGGGCTGACGAGGGCACAGGTGGTGCCTCTTTGCTCTGCGCAGGGCCTGGTGAAATATTCACACTGTGCTCCCCTTTGAAGCCTGGTTTCATCCCAGCCCTGCTCCCCGCAGCCTGCAGCCCTTGTTGCCTGCACAGCACTGAGCTCAGCCCTGCTGCACCTATCCCTGCTGCACAGAAGGGCTCGTGGCTGGGATAACTCATGCTACTTCCTGCCTCTCTTGCTCCTTGCCTCCCGGACTCCTCAGCCTCCTACCATTGGGCGAAAAGTATGCTTCTTCTGGAGGTTTCCTCCCTGGCTGGATGTGCCTGTATCCACAGACAAGCATCCTTGCTGCGACTCAGGGCTGGCCATGCTGTGGTCCCCTCCTGCCCTCATCCCATGGATGTGATGATCAGCCCCAGGCCCCACAGTGAGCTGGGATATGCTCAGCTGGGTGCGGGGTGGCTGTGGAAGCTGTGCCCCACGCTGCCAGCTCCAGCAGCACTGCCATTGGAATGGGAAATGGGAGCTGGAAATGAAATGCTCCCTGCCGGGGCATGAGTGAGGCTCCACCCCCAGCCCTGGCCATGGACCATTTACTTGTGGCTGTGCCATGCAGAAGCAGCTGTCTCTGTCCCTGTCATGCCACAAAGAGGAGGTTTGCTACCAGAAGTGCCCCTGGCACTGCCACCCACCCCTGAGCATGTGAGGGGATGGGGTCTGATGTAGGATGGATGCATCTTCCATGGTGCAGGGCAGGGACCATGCAGCAGATCCTGGATGTGCCTTGCTGGGAGCATCCCTGACTGGAAGCCACATCCTTCCTTGCAGTGGGAAATCCTCCACCTTCCCTCTCCCTGAGGTGCAGAGCTATTTGCTGAGCCTGGATACTCTCAATGAGACCCTCACCTTTCTGTTTGCAAAGCCCAATGGTCTTAGCAGAGCCACCAAGCACACAGATGGGGACAGGGTGCTCTATTTGTGGTGGCTTTGGCTCTGCTTTGATGCAGGTGCCTTTGAGGCTGGCCAGCCATGTCCGCAAGCTCCCCTTCAGCTCCAGCCCCTTGACAATGGTGTTTCTGCTGGAACACCATCTCCCTCTTCATTGAGAAGGAAACCCGGGCTCACCGGGAAGCTGGATTTGACAGATGAAGGCACCAAATGGGGACACCCTGCTCCCTGCCTGCCAGGGGCTCTGCCAGCCCTGGGGGTTCCAGTGTTGCTCACAAACATGAGAACCAGCCTCTGTCCT
>JARCZZ010030353.1:0-23813 GCA_030323915.1 Brotogeris chrysoptera | reverse complement strand
GGTGGGAGGGGTGGAGCGGGGGATGGACACACACAGGGGGGGAATCTGCCCTGCTCTCCCTTCAGGTCAGAAGACACAAACAGAGACCCCCCATCCATTTGGGGTGTATTGGCTGTACTAGGGGCAGTGCTGGTACAGGGCACAGTGAGCACTGGGGCCTCTTGTGCCCACCTCATGCCCTGTGCATGGCCATGTCATGCAGCAATGGGAGGCTCATCCCAACATCACCCTTCCAGCATCCATATTTTTTTGGGGTGGGCTCTCCCAGTACCTCCTTCCAGCCACCCCTGGGGTGCAGAAGGCTCCTGGTATCCTCCTTGGGCAGGGAGGGCATCTCGTGCATGGAGCAGGAGAGCAGCTAATTGCATTCCTCTGGCACCTGAGAGGAGCAAAACTCCCTGATTTATGGGTTGGCAGCAATAAAGCTTCGCATCACTGCAAAGGGAATTCACCCGCCTCTGAAACAAGGTTAAATAAATAGCTAATGGGAGAGCGCAGTAATCCTGAAGCACACACACACACACGTGGGGCTCATGCCACACTCATGGTGACACGGTGACACACGCAGTGCCACTTCAGCCCCCCAAGTGACGTGCACACAGGGACATACACACAGTGATGCTTGGTGACACCCCCATCACACAGGCACTCTGTACCCTCTGCAAGTAGCAGGGGGGCTCCAGACCCACCATGCCCATGCACAGTGCCCTCACCTTTGGCTCCTTCTTAAAGACCAGCAGTGATGCTGAGGTGAAAACCCCACAGGCACCTGGCTCAGCAGAGGATGGGGATGCTATGGGATAACTAAGAAGCATCTGAAAGCATCCTGCCAGCTGCGTGTCGAGTGTTATGTTGGGGACACAGAGCCGCACCGGAGCTGTTCTGCTCAAGGCAAGATGCTGGCTGGTGTCCCAGGGGTGTGGAGCTGAGTGGTGGCATGGCACATTGCATGGGGCAGTGACACGGCTCGGTGCATGGCTGAAGCATGGCAGCAGTGATATGGCACAGTGCATGGCAGCAGCAGCGATATGGCACAGTGCATAGAGCAGTGACACGGCTCGGTGCATGGCTCAGTGCATGGCAGCAGTGACACTGCACAGTGCATGGAGCAGTGACATAGCTTGGTGCATGGCTGAAGCATGGCAGCAGCAGCTCCCAGTTCTGTCTCTGCTTAGCCCTGGCTCCAGACATGTCCCTGGGGATGGGGTGACCAGGGCCCCAGTGCTGTCCTATCCACATGAGGATGAAATGGGTGGCACAGGGAAGGATGCAGCCAGGGCTGATGTGCCTCTGAAAATCATGGGCTGCTCATCCCTGCCGTGTGTTCCGCAGCACTGCTGCCTCCTGCTCCCTGCTTGAGGCTGCAGCAGCAGGGTTTTGCAGGTAAAGGGAATTTCCTGCATGGTGTGGGGGGGTTACAGAGCATCCCTGCCCTGCAGCAGCATTGCCTTGAAATCCCTCCCTCTAGATCAGCTTGACCAGCCCCAGCACTGGCAGGAGGACACCAGCATGTGCCTGCTTGTCAGTGGGACCTGAAGCACCCGTGGAAGCAGAGCAGCCCTGGGGAGACACCAGCCGGAGCTGTCTGGAGGATGCCAGTTTGGTGCAGCTGCACACCAGCAGGGTGCTGGAGCAGGAGGAGGGCTGCACACTGTGTTGTGCACCTCCGAGGCCTGGCAAGCATCTCCTGTGCATCATGAGGAGCTTTCCCGTCAGGCTGGGAGCACTGGCACATCTTTGCATGGTTTGTTCCCTGCATCAACCCGTCTCGGGAGGGAGCGCTGTCGACTGATTTTGTGCTGTGCTGTAATGGCAGCCACCTGCTAAGCAGAGACCCCACCACTCTGCCTGCAGCACCCAACGGCACTGGGGAAGGTGGCAGGCAGAGGATGGGGACTCTGCAATGGTATGGCCTGCAAAATGGGGTGCTCCTGGGGCGGACGGAGGAGAGGGGAGCGGGTGTGGGAAGAAGGGGTTGAAGGTTTGTATGCAGGAATGGGGGTATGGTTGCTTCCTATATGTACGGAGAAAGCAAGTGTCCCCAGCAGAGCAGAGGGAGAAGGGACCAGGAATGACAACTGCACTGGGGATAGAGATCAGCTCCTGGAGCTGGCTGGAAGCTTTAGATGATGGAGCTGAGTGATGCAGGCAAGACGCTGCAGGAAACCCATCCGGCCAGGATGAGGATGCTGTCCTCCCTCCTCCGAGGCCACAACCTTGCTCAGCATCCTCCTCCCACCTCCTCCAGGCTGGCTGGTGGCAGGTGAGCCGCTGGGTGACACATACACCGCTCCCAAGGCCTGATCAGTGCTGGGGTGAGCATTGTGGTGCTGCCGGGGATCTTTCCCCCGTAATTGCGGTGTGTTTGCTGCGCTCCCGCTTTGCCATGGCAACGCCTGCCTGGCAAAGCACAAACGCGCCTCGCAGCGCATATTGTTTCGCAAAGGTCACCACGGAGTGTTGGTGGGCTCAGCAGAGTGCGCTGCTTTGATTTCTCCATATTTATGAAGGGGGAGATGGAAGGTAATTTCAGCCCCTTCCCAAGAATTAATCTCATGATGGGCTGGGGTGTTGCTGGGGATGAGCTCCAGGGCGGAAGCAGTTGGCTGAGGCTTGCTGCAGGTGAAGCAGGCACTGGGCATGCCGTGGCGCGGCAGTGGGGTGCAGCACTCTGGGGCACCCCAGAGTGTACCTATCATGGGGTACTGTGGGTTACACAGCACCATGGGGTACTGTGGGATGTGGCATCATGGTGGGACAAGGAGAACCACAGGCGGTACCAGACCCCAGCCTTGCACTCCTGGCTTACCCAGAACTGGGAGTTAAAGATGACTCAATGCAGCATTGCCTTGGGGGGTGGCAGTGCCACTGGTGCCCCTGTTTCCACCAGGGACATGGTGATTCCCTCCCTGCTCCCAGGATGGACTGGCTTGGAGCAACCTGCTCTAGTGGAAGGTGCCCCTGCCCATGGCATGGGATTGGAATTGGATGAGCTTCAAGGTCCATTCCAACATAAACCAGTCTGGGATTGTAGGAGGAGAAGGGGTTTCCCCTCTGCCAAGGTCCTCCCATTCCCTTTTCCAGGATCCCCTCCGTGCCCCTGCAGCCGCTGCAGCACCCGGAGAGCTGTCAGTGTTAACTATTCAGGAGCGCTGGCTGTGCAGGGTATGTAAAGATCAAGCGGGTTTCCAGGTCTCCCAATGCACTTCCCCTGCTCTGGAATGCAGCTCCTGCCTTCATTAGTTTGCACAACGATGCATTTTTAAAGTCAGCATTTCCGGCCATGCTCAAAGTGACAGCATTTGCTGTGCCCCCCCCCCCGGACCTGTACCCCCTGCGTGTCACAGAGGGAGTCACCCCACAGGGATGGGGCACCTGGAGGGGAAGATGGGGACATGGGAGGCTGTGGGGATTGAGAGAGGAAGGGTTCTTGAAGGGACGGACTCTTCTGTGTCCTCACTGTCCTGCCACAGGTCTCTGCATGGCCTGGGGGTCCCTGGGGACACGGATCCTTGTCCTAAGGGTATGGGAACATGCACCCTTGCCCTGCCTAATGGCAATATGGATACAGATCCCTGTCCTTCCTGAGGACACAACACTGATCTCTTCTCTGCCTGGGGCATGTGGGACATGATCCCTGCCCTGCCTGGGGACATGGGAACATTGGTCCCCGTGTTTCCTGGGAAAATGGGGGCACAGATCCCTGCTCCACCTGGGGCAGTGGTACATCATCCCTGTCCTGCCTGGGGCATGTGGGGGGACATGGTCCCTGCCCTGCCTGGGGACAGGGGGGCTCTGTGCGTGCCCTGCCAGGACAGTGCAGGCAGCACTGGTGCAGCAGCAGCCGCTCTCCTCCCATTGCAGGATGCATGCAGGCAGGGCCCAAGCTGCCACCAGCAGCTGCCCCTCGGTGATGCTGGGTCTGCCTGTGCTTAATCACAGCCTTTGGAGGAGCAGCAGCCGGGAAGTGTCATGGAAACCATCCCCGTGCTGCGCCCAGGGCCCTGCCCTGCGCTCCCAGTACCCGTTTGGGGCTGCATCTCTCACACATGGATTTGACCCTAGATACACTGCCCTTCCCCTTTTCTGCAGCTCACCCTGGCCTGCCCCCTGCCTGCTGCATCTCTTCCCACTGCAGCATCCCGCTTTCCCAGTGTGGCATCCCTGCTCTCAGCTCCTTTCCACTCTCCAGTGACCCCTCTCTTTTCCTGCCTCTCCCTTGCTCCAGCCCCCAGCTCCTGCTTGGGAACACACAGTATTTTTTCAGGTTTCAAGAGGTGTTTCAGCTCTGAGAGGATGGAGTTCCACTGAAATATGGAGCACGGAGGCTCTGATACATGAGGTGGGAATGAGACCTGGCATAGGAATCTGGACGCTGGTGATGCACACGTGCCATCTGATGCCCTGGTTTGCTGCTCTCCTTGTGCTCCTGCCATGCATGCCCTTGCTATGCCTCCTGCTTGTGTCCCAAGCCTGCAGGTGCAAGGCAAGCAGAGAACCCCAGGGACCACCACTGCTCCCTCCCCACTGCCTACTTTGGCCAGTGAAGGGATACTTGGGAGCAAGAGCAAACCAGTATATGAATAGGCCAGCACTCAGTTCAAGGCATGGGCACTCTTACCAGCACATGGCTTTTAGGGACATTTCTCAGCTTCTTCATGGCCTTGGAAGCTGCTGGATCTGAAGCTTTCCCCATATGGAGCATGTCAACATTAGAGGAGGTGGTTGCGGGCATGAGGATCTTTCCAGCCACTCACCTGCCTCTGCTCCAGCCCAAGGAAGGGATTTGGACTCTTCCACCTCCTTGCCATCTGCAAGCCCATTAAAAATGTTCCTATGCTCTGTCATCAAGGTGGGAGTGCAAGAATCACCTGTGAGGGGCCAACAAACACCAGACTTGGAGGTTTTGGCTGTGTGTGAAGCCCTTCCACATGCTGTGACCTGGGTGACACCAGTGGCGTGTCCAACCGAGCCAGCAGTCCAAGTGAGCAGAGTGACACATCCAGCTCATGGCAGGCTATGGGATCACCGCCTGGAAGGGAAGTGGGTAGGACACAGACCATCTCATGGCAGACCCAGGGGAGATGAGGACCTGGAAGCATGGTGGGTATCAGGGCTTGCTTGGGCTTCCGACCTGGCTACTCAAAACCCATGCAGGGAAGATGCCCGGGCTCCACCACGCACCCACAAAGGGGCAGCTCCATCAGCACTGTGCCCTTCCAAGGGGGGAGCTTGGGATTTATTCCTCCTTTCAGCAGCCGCCAGCAGGAGCATCCTAGCGCTGTCGTTGCCCGGACACCTTGGAGAGGCTCTGGAGGGTCACGGGTAGGTGAAGTCCATCACATGGGGGATCTCTTCTCCCACGGATTTGGGTCCCCGCACCACTGCACGCTGTGTAGGACCTGGCTTTGCCGGGACACGCAGGCTGGGGCGCAGACAGAAGTGCCCCGGCAAGGCTACGCCGCCAAAGAGCTGAACTGCCAGCTTGGCGATGGAGAGATAACTCGGTGCCTCCGGGCCCTCGGTTCATTATCTCGCCTGGATGTTCATTAATCAACAATTCTTATGTAAACAGACACATCCCCAACCCTCTGCTTTCCATCACCCTGGCAACAGCACTGCAGAGCCGACCCTCCTCTTAGGATGTGCTCCGGCTCCTACCGGCTCCACAGCCCTGCCTTTAACTTTTTGCCTTCTCCTTTCGCTCCCACACCTTTCCCTTGGACGATAAAGTCTTTGAGCTCCTCTTTTCTGGCTTTGGATCTTGGGCTCCCCATCTCCGGCAGCTGCTGAGGCAAGGAGTGAGGACTCAGCAGTGTGAGGGGACCAGGCTTGGCTGATGTCCTCCCTGGCTGATCCACGGCCAGAACCCAGTGAATACAGCCCATGAGGATGAGTGTTGGCTGCAGGC
This sequence comes from Brotogeris chrysoptera, assembly GCA_030323915.1. Lineage (NCBI taxonomy): Eukaryota > Metazoa > Chordata > Aves > Psittaciformes > Psittacidae > Brotogeris > Brotogeris chrysoptera. The sequence continues at coordinate 17,902 of JARCZZ010030353.1, read as the reverse complement.
ACCATGGCAAGGGCCAGCCAGACCCTTGCAGTGCTGCAGAAGCCCAGGCCAGTCTCACATAGTGCTGTGGGTCACCACGGGATCCAACTGAGCTGCACTGGGTGTGATGTGGGCCAGGGCAGGGAGGGGCCCAGAGATGCCTGCCCTGTTCTAGTTGGGATGCTCTCTGTAGGAAGCCCACACAATGCAATGAGCAGATATCCTGTCCTGCTGCCTCCATCGGGACCCCCTGCCAGGGAAAGAACAACTCCTGGAGCTCCCTTAGGATCCAGCAGGGAGCTGCTGGAGGAGTGTGCTGCAGGCAGGGGACTGCTGCCCCCCGGGGCTGCCCCTCTGCAGGACAGCTCTGGTGTAGAGGAGAAAAGCCCTGCATGGAAGCTGAAGGAAGCTGGAGGAGCCCAAGTCATTTAAGGTTGAAGAGAAATGTTAAAGACAGCAGGAAAAGCAAACATTAGTGGTAGCCATGCGGCTAAGGGGAATAGGAAGGGCTTTTACAAATATATCAAGGGGAAAAGGAAATACTGGAGAGCCAAGACAAAGTAGGCCCATTAATAAATGAGGAAGGATATTAAATTAATGATGATTCTCAAATGGCTGAGTTAGTGAACTACTTATTGAGATCTGCCTTTAACAAGAACAACAAGGCAAAGTGGCTGAGACAATCAGAAAGCAGCCAAGGATGATGAAATTGTCCTCGATGGGGCAAGGGGAAGGGGACTGCTGAGCTATGCACCCTGGATGGCAAGTGCCAGGGATTGAAGAAGAGCCCACCCCATCCATCTTTTTCCCAGCAGGAGCAAAGGGAATGAGCCCCATGATGAGCTGTGGCATCTGAAACAGACTGATGCTTGGCAAAAGACAAAAGGCAAATAAAAGGTATGGTGGGACCATGGGCACTTGGAATCATTGGGCACTATGAATGGGACCATGGTGGAGCTGGAAGGGAGACTCCCAGGTGCTCTTCAGGAGCACCCTGATCCATGCTGTGGATCCAGCATCTTTTGTGAGGCTTGGGGACCACCAGGGATCAGCAAGCACAGAGCCTGTGTTTAAAAAGGAGGGGAAGAGGTCCAGCTGGCTGGGCCTTAGTTCATTAATGTCCATCCTTGTAAAGTAAGAAGCTCTGCCACTGACCTGCCTCTGTTTATGCGCTGAATCAAGCAGTGACTGCTCAGCCCAAGGCTGCTCCTGTGCTCAGCTCTCTTCCACAGAGAGGAAAAGCTCTGGGAAGGAGATCTTTCTGTCCCTCTGGGGAGCCTGGGAAATCCCTAAAGACCCCTCAGCTGCTGCTGATCAAACCAAGGGATCAAATCAAGGCAGCATCATCCCCTGCTCGGGCATCCCTTGGGGTTTGTGGGAGTCAGTGTGGCTCAGTGTCCCAGGCTGCGCCTTCTGATGGGGAGCAGGAGCTGATGCAGCCCGAGCAATGGCTGGAAACTGCATCCCACACTTGGGACATGTCCGCATATGTATGGTTCATGTCCCATGCACAGGGAAAGGTGCCTGATGTCCACCTGGGGATCCTAGTCCAGGTCCTGCAGGATGGGATTGGATGGGATAGGGTGGGATGAGATAGGATGGGATGGGATGAGGTAGGATGGGATAGGATAGGATGGGGTGTATGGGATGGGGCAGAGATGTGGGGCAGAGCCCATGCTGCTGAGACCTGTGGGCTCAGCAAAGCCTCGCTCAGCCCCTCCTGTCTCAACCAGGACCTGTGCTGGTGCAAGCACCCCAGGACTGCATTCACACTCAGGGGTGAATGGTGACCTTCCTCTTTCCCCATCACACTAGCAGCTGGGGTGCATTGTGGCAGTGCCCATCCTCAGCCAGCTCTGAGCTCACAGCCCGTGGATGTGCCATCTGACAAAGGGGTCTGTGGAGGACGATGTCCAGGAAATGAGGGCCCTTGTCAATGTTTTATGGGCCCAGGCATCCCCAGGGCGTGTTTACGGGGCAGTAAATTAAAGCACTCAGCCAAGTGACATTTGTGTTCTGCAAATATGATTATTATGCATGATTAGCAGCCAAGTGCAGTGAAAAACCCACACTCGCAGCAGGACGCTCCGGAGACGCACCCCTGGGCATGCACCTTCTCCATAGAAAAGCCTCTCTAGGGGACAGCGCACAGAGACAAGCCCAGCACCAGCACGGGCAGGGACCCCAGCATCACCATCAACCTGCTGCTGGGGAAGGAGTGTGGTAACAGAGGTAAAAGATGTTCTTTGCAGCTGCTGACCCGGCTTTCCAGAGGAATGCATCCAAACCTGCTTTTTAGCTTTAATTATTTATCTGTAACCAATTTGGCAGGAAAACCAATTAAATGAGTGGGTGATTAATGACCTGCTCATTCGCACAGGTACCTAATTTAAATGTCTATATAATACATAAGCACATTTTGGAGATGCTTCAATGCCTCAGTTCAGTCCCCAGTTGCTCGGACCTGTGTGTGGATGGTGCTGGGAGGATCACTCCAACAGTGAGTGCCACCAGTGGGCTGGAGCATCTCGTGCCTCCCGCTGGCTCAAGGAGCACAGGCCCTGTTTGCTCCAGGGATCCCTCTGTGTTTGCTCCCTGGCCAAAGCCATGTTCTCCAAGTGCCTCCCTTGCCAGTGTGCCTTGCTGGGAAGGTCTGACCCAGATGGAGGATCTGCTGGGACAGGGGAGGGTGCTGTCTCCTGGGCACCCAGGAGCACTCCATGCTCTGTGTCTGAGCCATGGAAAGAAGCTGGAAGTGGTGCTTCTCAGCCCCTAGGATGCTGGGCAGGGTCTTTTCACACCTCAGCTGGATGCAGATTTGGGTTGTCACCAGCTGGTGCACACAGCAGAACCAGCCAGGCTCTTTCCTCCTGGTCTGTGCAGCTCAGAGCAGCCCTGTTCTCCTCCACATCATCCATCCTTCATCCGGGCGCTGTCTGTGGAGTGGATGGGTCTGTACACAGACTCTGTGGCATCCCAACAAGTGTCCTGATGCCACTGCACTAGGAACATGCCTATGCAACACCTTGCAGCCCTCCCAGAGGGACAGATACCCTGTGGATAAACAGGAGGACCCCTGGTTTCTCCAGTGCAGTGTGGGGTTGGGGCCAGTCAGAGCCAAGGCCAAGGGCCGCCAGACCCCAAAGCCTCCCCATGTCTCTGCAAATCAGGGCCATGGTGTGGTCTGAGACACCCTGAGGACAGACAGGGGGATGCACCCCATGGTAAAGAGGAGCAGCGGGGAATGGGACTATTGTTGAGATAGAAATGGTAAATCCATTAATCTTTAGGAATACAATTCACGGTGCAAAACAGAGAGGGAGAAGCGACACCTCATTTGTTATCGGGTGCATTGTTGGAGTCAGGTTCTTTAATTATCTCACCAAATTCTACAGCCCATTCATCAAGTTGCCACCACCAACCTGCCGAGATTACCACCCACAGACCAGCTGGGAGCTGCAGTGGCCACGCAATGGGTGCTGCAGCACAGGCACACGCTGCTGCCGCTGCTCCAGGTGACTGAGTCAGGGCAGTGTCCACGGGATGTAGAGATAAAGCCCTGGAATTCCTTGCCCTGGAGCAGCCCAGCAGGATCCATTGGTTTTTCTGGCACAGCTGCATTAGGCCTGGCTCAGCATCCCCTGGCAGATCTGCCCAGGACCCTGTGCCTCCTAGCTCCTGCTGTCCCATATGGCGTAAGGCTGCTCAGACACAGGTTGGAGGCTTCTGCCCAGCCTGGACACCACTCAGTGTGTGGGGAAGGGATGCTGACGGGATGGACACAGGGAAGCAGAGGATAGTGACGGCAGCAGGTGTCTTAGCAAGAAAGATGGAAAGGGAAAGGGAAAGGAAAAGGAAAAGGAAAAGGATGCTGAGAGATTGGAGACCTCTCTGGGGTACTGGACCAAAAGCAGAGTGGTTTCTACAAGAGCAGATAGGGCTGGCACCCATAGGACATGCCTGCCTGGATAAATGTCCTGTTTAAATAAAGCCAGAAAGGCGAGAGGCAGCTGCAGCCACCTTGTTCCTGGCCCCCAGTACATGGGTGCAGTGTGGGGCACCCCACTTCTGCTCCTCCTCTACACTCTGCTTCTGCCCTCCACAAACCCTGAGCACTGGGGAGCACCCCAACTCCTGGTAACTGAGGATGGAGCCACGAGAGCTGGTCTGGGAGTTCCCATTGATCCCATGGGGGGCTGGACCAGGCTCCTGTCTCACCCCTCTTTCCCCTTCCCCCAAACCTCCTGTGAGGAAAACCAGTTCCGGCCCATCTGGAGTCCAGATCGGCTCCGGTGAGTAATGAGGGAGTGGGAGGGAAGGCAGACGTCTCCCTGCTCTCCCCGGCAGCGGCAGCGTGGAGGAGAGAACAGACTATCCTGGGAGCGCAGATGCGGTGGCACAGCACAAGGCGCGGGGTGTGCTTAACCCTGCCGTGGCCAGGACGGGCAGGGGAGAGTGGCCCGTGGTGGCCAGACCTCAGCCTTCACCTCCCATCACTTATCCATGAGGTCAGGAAGGAGACCCCCCATCCCCGGCACCCCAGGAGACGCCACAGTGATGGCCACAGGGGACGGTGCAGGGTCCTCCAGCCTGAGTGATCACCCATGCCCGCAGCAGGGATGTGGCTCTGTGGGTGCTCTTGAGCTCAAGCCACATCTGCAGACAGGAGAGGTACAAAGCATTGCAGATGCCCTCAGTGAACACTTCCTGTAGTGTGAAATCATGAGCAGAAACAACCTCATAAAGGCCACAAGCAGCCAGCGCGAGGAGAGATGCTCAGGCAGTGCTGTCACTGAAATCACCTCCTTTCTCCCCAAGGTGCCAAACGAGTTTATTTTAAGGCCTGACAGAAAGCCAAGCTTCCCCTGGGTGCAGCAATCACGCAGCAGCCGTGCCAGGGCCCAGCAGCACAGGCACCTGGGAGGAGGAGTGGGATGCTTCCTTCCCCTTTGGGATGTCAGGGCACCTCCATCAGCATCGCTTGGTTTGGGGCACTGCCCTTCAACCACCTCCTTGCTGCCTCTAGGACCCTACCAGAGCCCTGATGCTGCCTTGTGATGTGTTTAACACACTGCGATGCCCCGAGTGGGATGCCCATATCCAAACACAGTCTGGGATGCAGAAGCCTGATGCAGGAGCCAAGTGCCTTTTGCTATGACTATTTGTTCTTTTCTCTTCTCTCTTTTTTCTGGTCAAATGCAAACATTTCTGCAGGGAATGACTATGACTGATTACATTTGTCAGGGTTTTTATCAAGCAATTGAAAGAGCCGGAGATTTTTGGAAACCAAATAAGTGAAATATTTTGGCTGGTCAAAACTGTTTCCAGTACAAAAAAAAACACCCCAGAAACTATTGTAGGAAATCTGTAGCACAGATTAAAATGTGTTTTTCCAAGGGAAAGCAGCTACAGGGAATATAGATTCCTTAGTTGGAAGGATGCTCTGTGGTGAAGGCATCACCCTGTGAGAGCACCCTGGGGAGCAAGTGCCCCATGGGTGCTGGCCCCTGGCAGCACAGCACCAGCCCAGGGCTTGCTTTTGCTCTCACTTAACTGGGAAACAGCTGCACTGATTTCACCCTCATTGTCCCCAAAATGTCACCTTTAGGACACAGCGAAGGGAGGAGGATTTGGGCTGAGGGGGCTATAGCTGGCTGACGTGGTCTCCTTGCATGGGTGCTGGCAGGGGAGCGGACAGAGGGGATGTAGAGAGGACACCCACTGCTGATGCTGTAAGGAGAGCTCGAGTGATGCCTTAGGAAGGGATTTTACAGAAGCTGAGATGCTGAAAGCATCACTGTAATACCTTCCTCAGAAAGTCCGAGAGAAGGCATGGGCAAAGAAAGGATGCCAGCAGGGAAGGATGCTGGCAGGGAAGGATTCCAGCAAGGAATACATGTTCACACCCTCTTTCCCCTCTGGCTTAGAAGCTGGACCCCTTTCTCTAGCTGCCAGGCTCCACTGATGGGCTTGTGCCCTGAAAAGGGAGAGGGCAGCACCTTCTCCAGGCAGGAGCCCTATCAGGAAGCCCCTGGGGCTGCAAATGGGTCTCCTTGAGAAACGGTGGCCTTTTGCAAAGAAAGCCAGAGAACTCCCTGCTCCTGGATCCCAGTGTGGTCACTGCTGCAGTCTGCAGCCTTGCCAAGCTCTATGGGGGCTGTGTTTTGGGACCTCTGCATCACTCCTGGTGCTGTCCCAACAACAGTGTGGCCACCAGGAGCCTCCTCTTTAAACCCTGAGCATCTCCTGTGGCACGGCACAGTACAGGCTGATCCCTGACCCCAGAGCAGGCTGAGCTCTGTGCTGAATGAGCTGAGCTCCCAGGTTAAAAATAGCTCATGACCATGAAAATCACCAGCTGGATATTAATGTGGGTGCAAATAGGCCCTGGCAAAGCTGGCAGAGGCGCCCTGCCCAGCCATTCCTACCTTGAATCTGCAGCATACAGGCTTTTAACGTGCTGCTGGGAGTCATTTGCTAGGCTGGGTGGCAGAGGCTTGTAAAGCCCTGGTGCGTAGTGAAGAGAAGTGAGGAGCTGCAGATCCACTGCGGATCCATGCCCTGGGCTCAGCTGGTGGCTGAGGAATCACAGAACCATGGAATGGTTTGAGTTGGAAGGGACCTTAAAGCCCATCCAGTTCCAACCCCTGCCATGGGCAGGGACACCTTCCATGGGCAGGGACACCTTCCACTAGAACAGGTTACTCCAAGCCCATCCAACCTGGCCTTAAACACTGCCAGGGATGGGGCAGCCATGACAGGAAGCTCCCATGGGCAAAGGGAAGGAGGTGGGTCTGGGGAGGGGAGGGTTGACCATCCTTCCCAGCATCAGTTCCTGTTGGTGCTGGTGGTTGGCAAGCCTGACAAGTAAACAGCAGAGCCCAATGTTGTGCTTCTTGGTGCCACATCACACATGCCATGCTGCAGCTGCCACCATCATGGCTACCAGGGTGATTTGAGCACCCCAGAAACGCCAGCCCAGGAGAGGGCAAAGCAGCTCTTTAGAACAAGCTGGATTTGGGTTCTCCACCCCTGGAACGCCCCTAAGAAAAAGCCATTTGCCATCTCTGCTGCACCGCTGTGCATGTCAGATATACAGCTCCTGCGGGCACGGCAATAGTCAAGAAGAGCCAGAGCACTCCACGGGCAGAGAGAGTCATGTAAAAAATGCTCTTGTTCCCTCTTAAGATGCTTGGAAGCAGCCTGAGGGCTTTAGCACTGTGCCGCTTTGGTTTAAGTTTCTCTAATGAGGTTTGCCTTCTATTACTGTCAGGGAACATTTTTCATTGTTGAAGCCACTGTAAATGCAAAGCCTTAAAAATGAGTTTCCATTTCAGATCTGACAGCTCAGCTGCTAATGTAAAATAGAGAAAAACCACAGATCAGGCTGCCTTTTAGTGCAATTAGCCCTCCAAATGGAGCAATTTACATTGGCACACTTGTGTATCTTCCTGCAGAAGAAGGGAAGGGAAAAAAAATGCCTCATTACTTAAGCTCAGACCATTTATGAACAGAAATGAGAGGAAGAGAGAGAAAACACACCAGGGACCAGAGCTCTGGGATGTGCCCTCTGGGATGTGCCGTGGAGCCACTGGCTTTGTGGATGCACATGGAGCCTGCCCTCCCGTGCTCTCACCGTTGCCTCTCCCGATGCACGTGCTCCGCACGGAGCTGTTGGCATATCCTCGGGCAGAAGATGGATGCGGTGTGCCAGCATGTAGGAATGCGAGCGTTCCCTGTGCCAAACGCGCCTCTGCCAGGGGGGGGCTATGGATTAGAGGCTCTCATCAGTGTTAGTCCCTGCAAGTGCTTGGATGCCATCGTCCTCCCTGTGTTGTGTGAGGGAGCTCGGCACCAGAAGCAGCCCCCAAACCGTGCTCCTGGAGGAGCTGTCACCAACCAGCTCCGTGCGCTGGCGCTGTGCCTGCATCTGTAGCATCCACCCAAGGCCACGGCCCCGCAGCCCTGGCTTCCCCCTGAATAAAATGAGGCTTCTCCGAGGTCTCAGAGCTCTGATTCACATGTTGTGTCCTCCTGCCCCCCCCTCCCCCCCCCCCCCCCCAGCTCCATCCATCTGCTGAATGAGGCCAGAGCAGCTCTGTCCAGGTCTGCGTGCTGCCTGTGTCTTTGAGAGGCGAGAGACCTTGAGACACAGCCCGACTGCAGCCCCCCACATGTGTTAATGGCGTTTGCAAGGACAAGCTCCAGCTGCCTCAGGAGGAGGAGGCATGCAGGGCACCGGTGGGGAAGCCCGTGCCCAAAGTGGGCAGGGGCCGAGCTGGGGCTGGCTCAGTGATGCTGCATGGGCAGGATGTGCTGTGGCTCCGGGCAGTGATAAATCAGCATTAGCTGAGCAGCTTATGAGCTGCTTTGAACTTGGGGACAGCCTGGCTGTGGTGGGGTGCTGCAAGGAATGGGGCTGAGCAGGGTGCGCTGCAGCCCTGCATGGTCACTGAGCTCGGGACTCCTGCTTTTCTATTCCATCTGGTCATCTTGATGGACAAGGGAAATGGCTTTAACCTGCCAGAGGGGAGACTGAGATGAGCTCTTAGGCAGAAGCTCTTCCCTGTGAGGGTGCTGAGGCGCTGGCATAGGGTGCCCAGAGAAGCTGTGGCTGCCCCATCCCTGTCCCTGTTCAAGGCCAGGTTGGACACAGGGGCTTGGAGCAAGCTGCTGTAATGGAAGGTGTCCCTGCCTGTGGGAGGAGTTGGAACTGGATGAGCTTCCAACACAAACCAGTCTGTAAGTCTATGATTCTACAATCTGACCTCTCTTCCCAGGAAACCTGCAATGAAATCCATTGCTGTTCTCCCCACTTCCAGCCCTCGGGGCAGGGTTTTATCCATTGGTCTCTGTGCCAAGCTGGCAGGAGCAGCAGCAGCCATCCCTATGTGAGAGCAGGCTATAGGCAGAACCAGCCCTTCAGGGATTTCAGCATCTCCTGGGCTGGCTGCAATGATCGATGCCCTCCCCACATCCCCTGTGTCCCCTCCGAGGAGCAAGGAGCTGGGCTTGTTCCCTGGTCATGGAGGGTGAAGGATGGGTGATGGCTCTCTGGCTCATAAGCAGGAGATGTAACCCCAGAGGTCTGCTGCCCTTTGGCTATCATCAAACCTGTCTTGCACCCCCAGAAGATCCTGTCAAGCTGACACAACGCTTCCCTCACAACCCGTGTTGCCTGGAGCTGGTTACACCACCTTCCTCTGGCTCCTCCATCATCCAGCCCCATACAAGCCGCTTCGTGGCACTGCCTGGGATGGATGTCAGGCCGACCTTTTCAAACCCCAGCCTGACACCAGCCTGCCTCCGCTCACCTGCATCCTCACCCACTCATGGCAGGACGCAGAGCTCCGCGTTCAGCTCTTCCCAACCTCCCTGCTCTGCACCCACACCTCTGTCCCCCCAGCGCCAGCAGAAATCACCTCCTCATTACCCCCAGCTCTTCCCAATGGGAAGGCACAGCAGGTCCTGAGCCACCATGGCTGAGCCCCCCATTCCCCATGGCTGCTGCTGGATGTGCGGGATGCCGCAGGTGTCCAAACGCCGCTTCCCATTGTCCCCCACAGTTGTTTTGTCATTTTGCAAGGTTGGAAATGATCAGCTTCCCATTCCCCCGCTTGCTGTGTGTTGCTGCTTTCATTCTCTACAGCTGGTTTCACTTTTGTCTAATGCTGCCCGCTTTCCTTAACAGGCCTCTGCTCTCCTGATTGAGGGATTGTCTCTTCGGGAGCTGGTAAAGTATTCTTCACAGCTTGGAATTATGATTCAAATGTTTCAGTCTAAATGTGCTCTTCCAGCTGATTCAGCTCATCATTGTTTTCAGCTTTGTGGAACTGGCCCGCTTGATGCCGCAGGCATGTTCGGCATCAGGGGGGGTTGCTCAATTCCAGCCATGTCTTGGTCGCTCACACCCAAGCGACCACTGCTTTTTAGCTTGGAGATCAATTCCTCTTTATGTGCCAAGATGGGTCTGGTACAGGCTTCCCTGTGCTGCATGAAACTTTGCTTTATTGAGGGTATTGATTTAGGAATCCATGGCCCCTTTGGATACCAGCGTGTGAGATGCTTGCAGGTCACTAGATTTTAGACACTGTCACGCTGCCCTTCTCCTACTATGCAAGAAGCATTTAAGGAGCTGGTTGTTCATCTCCCAATGTATCTGGTGCACTCCATGCAGGCCAGCTGGCCAAAAGCAGTGGGGGAGAATGGTGCATCACCAAGCTGGGATGGAGCATTGGCTGACTGCAGTCCCATGCTGAAGGGAACAGTGCTTCTCCCTGTGAAGGTCAACGGTGAGAGGCTTGACCAGCCCTGCCTGCTGTGCTTCCATGGGAAGGTGTCTGGCAAGTAGGATCACCACAAAACCTGCCTGAAAACCATACTGGGGACTCAGCTTCCTGCCAGGAGCCATGGCTGGATGCTGCCATCCCTCTTCCAAGACACCAGGGTGCAGGGAGCAGACTGACAGGCAGTGGGATGGCAGTGTGCACGCACACGTGTCCCTGTGACAGGGCTGGTGCTGCTCCAGAAGGTCCTTCCCAGACTTTTTCTGTTATGGGAGAAGGCTGGGAATGGGATAAGGCACAAGTCTCATTCCCCATGTACCCCTCAGCAGCCCTGGCAGCATGTGAGGATGCTCAGCTGGGAGGACCTAACCCCCCTGTGCCTTCGCACAGAGCCGGCTGAGGATGGATCTGTCCCTGTCCTTGCACCAAACCTGAGAATTCAGAGCTAAAACCAATTCCATGTACAAGGCAATGGGTGGCTGCATTTTTCATGAGCCAGATGACTGCAAACAAAACAAGTCTTTTCCGAGTGGGGGGGGATAGTCGGGCTGCGTTTGGCTGCTGCTGCCGATCACGGTCACTAAGCAAATGAGTGAGGAGCAGATTTGACAGGCCATCATGTTCCTGTGATCCACTGACAGGATCCATCCTTGCTCCCCAGCCTCCAGCCAGCTTTTCACACCAGCAGCATCCCCAGGGAATGCGATGGGGCCAATGACACCAGTATACATGTGAGCAGACTCTGCTTGACTCTCTCCTCATCTCCCCCATATGCAGCTCTAGCCCAGGCTGGGCTGTCCCATGGGAAGAACTGCGTTACTTGTTGCTTTTTTTTCCATGTCTGTCTTTATTTTTAGCACAATTAATTAAAAACCAGTGATCATTTCCCAAAAGGCATTGTGGAAAAGCACAAACCTGGGAGCAGCCGGGTTGCCAGGCAGTGGGGATGCTCCCCTGTGTTTCATCATGCTGGAGGAAGGGCCGCAGCACACACCTCTGGGGTGGGCATCACTGGCCAAGGCACACATGCTCCCCGCAAATATCTTCCTAGTGCAGGATGTAGCCGGGTCCCAGGGCTGCCCCCAGCCCAGGCTGGGCCTGTCTGGATCAAGCAGAGCTTCGCTGGAGTCTCCATGCTGGTTCCCAGCATCCAGGACCATCCCTGCGGAGTGAGTGGCAAATGTGGTGGTGCAGCGGCGGCTGAGCGTGGCACAGTGAGGCCAGCAGTTGTGAGCACCCACCACGTTCACAAGGCTCCAAGCCTTTGATTTTGGTGCTGTCTAGACAGGAGCACGTATCAAAGCACAGAAGCTGAGTGCATTTGCAAGAGGGACCTGAAGAGAGCATGCAGAGCACCCCCTGCTCTTCCAGAGCCAGCGTCAACAGCCTTTTGACTCAGAAACTAATGAGCAGGTTCCCTAATGACTCCTGAAAATGCTGCCAGAGCCCAAAGAGAAGTGCTGGGAGCCTGGGAAGGGACCTGGCAACAGACTTGCTCTTGCAGAAGAGAGCGTTTGTGTATAGGTCTCCATTGGCATGATGGAGATGCTTTCCTGGGTGAATGGGACTGGTTGTCTCTGGGACAGGGCATGGGGGGTGTGATGTGTTGTGGTGCTGGTGGTGTTTAAATAGGGACTTGGCTGTGATCTGGCATTGCAGCTTGTCCAGAGGGGTCATGGGAGAGTATGGGATGGTTTTGCTCCTCCCCATCATTGAAGGTGATATGTGAATCAGTGCTTTAATGATAAATAGGTAGCAGGGCCACAGGGCAAGCAGTGAGTGACAGGTCCCCACCCCTCCTATGCCTGGTGCCAGCCCCATGTGTGCCCATTGTACATCTCGGGAGAAGACCCGGCTCCACAAAACCAGCCTGGGAGCCATGGGATGGATCTTCTCCCACCCAGCCTGCAGGGGACCAGGGGTACCCGTTCTGTGTCCTGCATCACTACCATCACCGTGGGGAAACCAGGCTTATCCCCACAGAGTCTTGGGTGCTGCAGTGCACCCACCAGGTCTCCTGTGAGCGCCTGACCCACTTAGAGGAGTGGCAAGAGCACAGCTAAGCTTGGGTGTGGGATTTGAGCTATTCATCTGTTTCCAGGCAGAGCCTTCCTGATGTAAAATCAATGCTGGCAGGTGGGCAATGGCTCCCTGCTTGCCATGGGGACGACTTAAGCCCTGGTGCTGGATCCTGGCCCAGAGGTGACAGCCAGCACATCACCAGTTCCAGGGTGCAATCCCATGGGCACCCCCAGCCTTGGGAGCCTTGTCTTTATCCCAGGGGCAGTGCTGAGGCACAGCTGGGTGCAAAAGCTTTGGGAATGCGCAGCCAATGAGACAGCCTTCCCGGAAAGGCTGGAATGCTGATAAATTTGGGACTATGCTGCTGTCACCTCCTCACCAGGGGATAATCCCTCTGTCCCCAATGCAGAGGTCCTCATGCAGAAAGGCCTTCAGGGCCCTGCTGGGCTGGGGAGGTTGGTGGTGGGTTTGGGGACCAGTGGGAGGTTCTGGGGGGTGCAGTGGCTGAGGACCCATGACCAGGCTGGACGAGGCTTGGAGCAAGCTGCTTGGAGGAAGGTGTCCCTACCCGTGGCAGGGCTTGGAACTGGATGAGCTTTGAGGTCCCTTCCAACACAAACCAGTCTGGGATTCTATGACTTTGGTGCTGAGGGGGTCCTTAGCAACAAGCTGGCAGCTTTGTGCCCATTTGGAGGGATGAAGCTGCCAGAGTCAGAGTAAATAATTCAGGTTAACTGTGGAGGAGAAAGCGGAGATAACGGAGGAGCACAAGCAGAAAACATGCGATTCTCTCTCCATGCCACCAGCTCTCCTGGGCACGGTCACCCCATGGCCCTGCTCCCCCCTGCCCAGCCTCCCTGGCAGCCATTCCTGCTTGAACCCTTAATCCTCCCCTGAGCATGGCTTTGCCACCTCCCACTTGCTTTCACACATTGGCCACTGGCTTTTACACTGTGGTTTCCTTCTGGTGCAGCTGTACCTTGCCCCATCTGCACATACTCCTGCATCACCCTTCCTCCTCCTCTTCCTCTGGCAGCCCTCCCAGCTCCTGGCCCCATCTCACAAGGAAGCCCCTCTCCAAGCGTGCTCCTATTGATTCGTCTTGTTTTGCTGCTCCCTCCTGTGCTTCATAAATGTCAACTTTTTTTCTCTGACAAAGAAATTTGGTGGTAATGACTCTTTGTGCCGCTTCTAAATCCCCAATTACATAAGGAGCAGCAGCACAAAGCCATTCCCTTTGGTGGAAATCTCCGCGTAATCCCTTTTCCAGAGAAGCAGCCCGCCAGTGACACGCTTCTAACTCTTTGTTTGTTCTTTTGGATCAAATCTAACTGATTGCCGTGACTAATTAACTTTCCCTTTCTTCGGGCCTCTGTTGTCTTAATTAATTTCACAAATACTCCATTCCCAGCTCCCAGCCAGCAGGCTCGGTGGTGCAAATCACACAGTGGTGAGGCGGGCGCCTGTGGTGTGCCAGCCTTTGGAGCAGGGCTGACCTTGCTGCTGCAGCCTGGTTTCACGGCAGAGGCATCACCCAGCCATGTCCCCAGTGCCACTGAGCCACAGAGATGGGCTGCAGGGTGAGAGCCCCTTGGGCAGTGATGCTAGTGTGGGTGCATCCAATGTGGCAAGGCAGGAAGTACACCATCTGCCATAGCTACCTTTAGGGCTGCTCACCCTTCAGGGATTAATTCCACTTTCCAGCACCTCCATACTCTTATCTTTCTGCTCTCCTACGAGCCCCTCCTGGGTCAGTGCTCAGGCATGGAGAAATTCAGCCCATGCACAGGAAAGTGATGAAGTGTTGCTGCAAAGGACTGGTTTTGTGAGTTTGCCCCATTAGTGACATGGTTTAGTGGCAGACTTGGAAGTCCTGGGGTAATGGTTGGACTTGATGATCTTAAAGGTCTTTTCCAACTTGGTTGATTCCATGATTCTGTGTCTCCTTTCCTGATGAATCCCAGTATAGTGGCCACCCTCTCCCTCCCCCAATTAGCCACTCCAGGATCCCCAAATCCTGTGGTACCCCCAGCATCACTCCCAGATGAGCAGCAAGGGATGTGGCCCATGTTCGCAGCAATGGGCACGTGGGTCTCATGCTTAGTTCTTCTGTGGAATGGATGCACATGTCTCTGCGGTTATCCTTCAGGCTGAGTTTTTCTGGACAAGGACTGGGTTGAGATCAGCATGAAAATATGTTCCCTTGTCCTAACCAGGGCTGCACAACGGAGCTGCATATTCATGAATTGCATTACACAGTGGCTAATGCCTTGTGTGTGCAGCAATCTTTGAGATCCTATCTGTTTTTTCAAGTAGCCCATTGTGGTTGTTATCAGTGTGTTGGTATCTAGGGTCTGTCCTGGATGAATAAACATCAGAGCTCTTCCACTCAAAGGCACTTGGTCTATGGAGTGAAGCAATAGATGCTCACTGAAGATAAAGGGCAGGCAGCCTGGTAGCTTGCAGGGAACGGGATGCAGAGCTGCTTCAGCCTGGGCTGAGGCTGCTGCAAGGCCTTTATGTGCATGGGAAGTGAGCTGGTTGCCCTTGTCACCCAATGGGGAGGGTTTTGCTCCATGGGAAGGGCACAAGTCTTGGGGGAACCTGGGACAGGGGAATGAGGACACACACATGCCTTGGATACTGCTCCAGCCCCTGATGTGGCAGAGTTGTGTGGCCACTGTGTGGCTGGGGATGATGGGACTATGAGCATGGCCAAGGCAGGGGGCTGGAACTAGATGGTCTTGTTCCAGCCCTAACCATTCTATGATTCTATGGAGCATACCACTGTCATGTGGGATCTGCTGGAAGTGCCGGAGGCGCAGGCTAGCATGATTGGCAGAGCTTCAACATCCTGAGGTCATCATGCACAGCAATGAGAGGGGGTAGGAGGAAAGTTGTGAGCTCTGAATCTGCGTCCAAGGGGTGACCCTGTTTGCCATCAAGGCTTTTGGTAGCAAATGAAAGAGTTGGAAGAAATCCAGGAGCTTGGAGGAAGGGGTTAGTGAGAGCAGCCCATCACCCCTGCAGGTTCTGGGATCTCCAAGGGACCTGTGCTTTGGAAAGTACACGGTATTACTGGAACAGAAGATGGCTTGGTCTGAAGGCTGCCAGGAGAAATCAGATCCTTTGCAGAGGGCAGATTAAAATCCATTTGCAATTAACAAAGGCAGCGCGGATGCGTTTCCTCCTGGGTTGGCCAGGCCTGGCAAACCAGGGTGCTTTCAGACCCAGCTCTGCGAGTGGACACATCCACTTCCACTCCTAATAATCTTGCTCCTCTGTCGCAGGGCTTGTAGCTGCAAAGCTTCTTTCCCTCAGTTGGCACAAGGGTACCTGGCCCCCGGGGGCAGATGCTGTGGCTCAGCCGGCCCCTGGCAAACAGGGGGTAGAGCTTCTGAGGAGAGGGCTAAGGACACATTTAAAACGATCTGGTTTCCCTTTGTAGATACCTTTGATTGAAGCATGGCAGCAGGATTGAGCTGGAGCTCATCTCCCCGGCCTCCCACCCCCTCCTACTTCTTCATCTCCCTCTCTTCTGTCTGCTTTCCTCCCTTTACTTTGTAAGGGAGCAGATCGATAAATAAATAAACCAACAGAAATGTTATTTCTCTGGTGAGAGGCTCCTTGAAGTTCCTCAGCAAGAACAATCTCGACCCCTTGTGCATGCGAAAGTGAGGGAGAAAGGGATGCGATGAGCCCCTGGGGGGAAACTCCAGTGCAACACGTTGGGCCTGTTTGGGCGGGTATCGGAGTGACAATTTAACAGCAGTGTTTGAGGTCTTACTCAGTGGCTGGGAGATTTTGACATGAAAAGGACACCAGTCAAACGAACAGAAGGATCATCCTGCAGGATTAAATGTCCTTGTCACTAACCCATCAAAACATGGCATTATTTTGAAGGGACAAATCGTGCCAAGGAGTTTACAGCAGATTAAACCTGAAATTCCAGGGGATATGTGGCAGATAAAACTGCTGCAGGTGGCATCAGTGTTGCAGGAGCACCCGGTGACTGCGTGTCAAGCCCTGAGACAACTTGTCCCCAGGAGGATGAGGATAAGGATCTGCCTGGCTCTGCAGGGAGCCCCAGCCCTTCATCTGCCATGCAAAGGAACACACAAAGCCCTGGGGCTGCTCCTAAATTGACCCAAAGCTTTCTCCAGAGGATGGGTGCATTGGGAATCCACAGTTTAGGTAACTGGTGTGATGAGTCACATCCAAAGGCTTTCATCTTGGGGCTTGGCTGCAGTCAGAAGTGCCCCAAACTGCCACCTGGAAGAGTGTAAAGGCAACACTACTGCAGACATCCCAGGATGTGGGGTGGACACGTGTCCATGCACAATGAAAGCTGCCAGGGTGCATTCCTGGTACGGGGCATGTCCCTGTGTCCCACCAGCAAGGGCAGGATCCCCCAGGAACAAGCCCACAGCCAGGAGCCAGAGGATGAAGTCTGTGTGTGGGACACAACTGCTGCCCCTCAGTCTCCTCCATCCCCTTCTCAGAGAAGGGCAGGATTCAGGGAGAAGGTGGACAGGACCCTCCTGGGCTTTGCCACGCTACAGCACTGCCACAGATGAGCTCTGGTTGTGTTGTACCAAAAAAAGGAGCAGGTTTAGGGAGGTAGCATCCAGGGAAGTGCAGGGCAGGCACCTGCCAGGACAACCTGAACGTTGTGGTGCTGGTGAGGAACTACAGGACAAGGATATGCATCTTGGGGCAAGGTGGAAATAAGGGATCTCTCTGGCTCTGAAGTGTTAAACCAGCTCCTCTCCAGGTGCAGGTGTTAATGGGAGCTCCACTTGGATGCTGGCTGGAGGATAAAAGAGAGAGGAAGCTAATCTAAGAGTTATTGGCTGTGGGTCAGCAGCACTAGCAGGGACCGTGAGGAATAAAGCCTGGTGTTGCAGAAGCAGGGGCTTCTTACTCTGGAGCACAGCATAACTGATAAATGTTGTGACTTCCTCTGCTGCACGCTATCCTTCATGGTCTCCAGCAATAACAGCCCGCTGACCTGTGTCTTCACCCCTGCAAAGCTGAGTGCCGCAGCACGCCGTGCTGATGGGTCTCAGGCTTAGCTGGGTATAATGTCCCAGTTAAGTAGTGTTCGGGGAAATCTAATGCAGGGATAGGTGCTCCAAAGTGCTCTTGAATAGGGCAAAATCACAGGGTTGCACTGCAGCAGGAATATTAACAGCATCTTCCAGTCCTTGCCTGCAGAAGGAGACAGCAAGATATCTCAGTTGGCAGCTAGTGCTGTCAGTTGACAAGAAAATACTTGCATGCAAACTCTACCCCACAGTCTATTCTATGGGAAGATGTTGGCAGCTTGAAAGAGAGATACAGCAATTCCTAAATGTCTTCCATGACGGTTTTCACAGCCTGGCATAAGCAAGGGGGTGTATGGGAAGAGGCATAAGCACTCTGGTGTTAGCATTGAAATATCAATTGTGTTCAGGTAAAGAGAGGCTGTAGGATGGGCAAAGCAAATCAGGTGTGGAGAAGAAGCTTGAGAGGGGCTTTGGACAAGGGCCTGTAGGAACAGGACAGGGGAATGGCTTTAACCTGCCAGAGGGGAGACTGAGATGAGCTCTTAGGCAGAAGCTCTTCCCTGGGAG
>JARCZZ010030351.1:10537-31378 GCA_030323915.1 Brotogeris chrysoptera | reverse complement strand
GTCCCTGCCCATGGCAGGGGGGTTGGAACTGGGTGATCTAAAGGTCCTTTCCAACCCTAACTATTCTATGATTCTATACTATCATATTGCTTGTCCACTCCAAGGGTCTTGTAACACCTAACGTAATAATATGCAGTCAATGTGGTTAACATCAGTGGTGCACGATCACGGGGCTTCTTCATGCTGGGCATATGCTCCATTAGCTCTGAGGGTTTTGGGGTCTTGGAAAGAAATGAGGTTGTTACCAACCTTATTTTGCCCTCTTGAAGCAAACATGGTGCTGGTGGCTTGCAGTTGTTCTCTCCCCTCACACTCTCTCTTCCAGCTGATGCCAGGAAAGAGGGTAAAACTGTCTTTGCAGCCATTTTCAGTGTGGATAGTGATTGTATTCTGTCCTCTGTTTTCAGCTCCAAGCAGCACCCCACAAAATATCCATGTTATTCAAAGAGATCCTGGTCTGATTCTGGAGTGGGAAGGTGTGGCTCCAGATGTGCTCAAAGAAAATGTCCTGGGATACAGGCTGGAGTGGATTCAGGATAATGTAACTCAGGTAACAGATCGAGAGGAGAGCTGAACCATCGGGCTCAGAGCTGGGGAATGTTCACATTTTCTGTGAATTAGGGTTCCTCATCCCTTATCCACACCAGGCAGCTAGATTGCTGTATTGCTTTTGTGTAAACGGATCTATTCCTCGGTATTTGGCCTTAAGAATTAGGCCCATTTCTCCCTTCCTGGCATATTCAGAATTCCTTCACTTGACTGTTCATCTCCAGACAGACCAGTTCTCTGCCATTCCTTGTACAACAAAGATAACACAGAGGGAATTTGGTTTGCCTCTATCTCTTCCTAAGTGCTGTCCTGAAGGCAGCTCAGACAGACAGTGCATAATATGGGCTTTCTCTGTCCTGTGACTGGGACTTGGCTTTCCAAATCCCAGCAGCAAAGGTGTATTTAGCAAGTGAATGAGTTGTGCTGTAAATCACAGGAAGAAGGTTGTGGATTCTTTTCTTTCATTTGCAGTATGTAGGAACTTGAAAGGATCCTGTCAGGGTGGAAGGCATTTCATTTCTTCTTCAGCATTGGCCTTTCCCAGGTATCTACCTGCCTTTGAAGTTCATAGCATTTCTTATGGTTTCTCACTTCTTAATATGTATTTAGCCAGTGCTTATTAATGATGAACAAGCCTATAATAATAGACAGCTAGAGGGAAAAGCGACTTATTTCCTTTCTGCATGGCCCATTTCATTCCAGGTCAGCACCACTGACTTTGACAATATTTTGAGTTCCCATTGAATTTACATTGTGTCTGTGGTGGCAGCCAGATCTTCAGGGGTTTACTGCAAATTGTGTGTATGAAGAAGATCCACGTGTTGGCCTTGTCATCCTGAGTGAAAACTGGCCATGAAATTCAGAAACCATGTGGGATTTGGTCAACAAGTTAAAACAGAGAGACTTCTCCTTTGGATTAAAACTGTCAGATGCGTTACTGTATGTTAGCGCATCTTTGTGTTTAAACCGCAAGAAGGAGGTGTATCTTTTAATAGCAAATCAAACCCCACATTTCTATAGCAACTTTCATGGAAGGACATCAAAGGAGAAAAGCATTAAACCTCATCTCTTCCACACACCCTGGGAAACTGGGAAAAAATAGCAGTATTTTTGAAGAGAAACCCAAGATGATATCCCACAGCAAAACTGAGTAGGACCAGCTCCCAAACCTTGTATCACAACTCCCAACCCTTGTAGCACCAATGAAGTACACAGTCATGGTTTGGTGTAGTTTTAAAGTGACGGTTTGGACTGGATTCCTTTGAAGACAGCTTACAGTTTGTTACCATTTACTCTCAGGGTGAGATGATTGTGCAGGATACAAAAGCTAATCTCACAACATGGAACCCTCTCAAAGACCTGATCATCAGGGTGTGTGTGCTGAACACTGCAGGATGCGGGCCCTGGAGTGACCTCTTCCTGCTTGAAGCCCAAGAGGTCATGGGTGAGTGTCTGTTGCCTTCCATTCTCTTTGGGGAAGAAAGGCAGAAGTGCTGGGACTGCTGTTTTAATCTGACTCTTCTCTTTTCAGTGCTTACAGCTGACTGAGCCACGTGCCTTTATAGAGCAGACTTCATCAAGCAGAGTACAAATAAAATCACATTTAAAGAGCTGGTACAAACAAAACAGCTTCTGGCCACTACTGAGTCTTCTTTAACAGGATTTGCTGTGTTTGGTGCAGAACAGGGCAGGGGAGACACAATAGAAAAGGTGCAAAGGAAGGTCTGAAATCCTTCATTTAGGCTTAAGCCACACACTTCAGCCACACATTTATAAGAGTAAATGTGACAAAACCTCTAACATAGTTTCCCTTCTTTGATTTAATTAGAAGCCATTCCTGACTAGTTTCAGTTGATCCTGATTTAAACCATGGCCACATGGGGGTTTGTAATGGTTTTACTGAATGTGTTCATATTAAACCAATTTAGCTCCCTCCATGGAAAAGCTGATCTACTGGCGGAAGAGAGAGATGACGGTACAGAAGCTGCGTCATGCAATCTGGAGCAGGTGGAAGGGTTTGTTGGGAGCAAAGAACAAGCCATGCATGTGTGGAGTGCATTCCTAGTGATAAAAGGCACTTAGGCTCATCTGTGCTGTTTTTTTTGCTGCTTGGATTTCACAGTGAATGGGAAGCAGGAGTCAGGCTATAGAGAAGGTCAGGATGTTCTATGGGGAGGTGGGTAGAATGGAGAAAAAATGAAAGACACTGTAAAACAACTAGGGGGAAGACATTCCAAATAAAAATATGGATTGGTGATAAGTCAGTGAGGTGCCAACATGCAAAAACCTCAGAGTCTCCTGATGTTTTGTTACCAGCACCTGTGACAGGATGTGGCAGCAATCTCTGGTATCTGATGCTGACCCTCCTGCGGCTGCTTTCTTCCCATTCCACGTCTTTTGAGGAATCACATGGATGTTGATCTCTCCGCACTTAGAGATGATAGTGGAAACACTGAGTGGGGTTCTGAGGCCAGCAGGAAGTGGGGAATAGGGACAGGGTAACAGGAGAGAACTGTAGCCTTATTTGCAGTAGTGTATCTAATCCTGGTTTTAATGTGCGCATTACTCAGGCCCTTTGGCAACTGGGTTCGTGTGATGAAGTCAGCACTGATGGCTGTGTGTAAGCGCATACTCACTGTGGGATCAAAGCCCTCACATTATTTAAAGGAGAATGAAGGGTGCAGAGGTCCAGAGCTGACTCTATAAGAGGTTGGGCATTGGCTCCACTGATTTTTTTCCCCCTGCTTTTTTGCTCAACTATTTTCTGTGGTACCCAGATACAGAGAAAAATACCTGAAAGGACTAGAATATGCCTTTGGAAACTGGCTAGCACTGCTAGAAGCCCCAGGGAATGTATAGCATTTTACATGGAGCTGAAATGGGATAAACCTGAAAGCTCAATATGTTTTCTTGGGTTTGTATACAATCCACTTCAAAGGAAGTAGCATAAGGAGTGATGCTTGTTTTGGCCAAATGCTGAAAGTACACGTATATTTCTTCACACACCTAACAGGCTGGAAATAAAGGTTTACTGTGGAAACACTGACAGGCCTTGAACATCAGAGCTGCAGAAAGACTGCAGTTTTGTTTCAGGCCTAGTAGAAAATATAAGTTGCTTTCTTTCCTAAAATAGCAAACTGGCACTGGTTGCTTTCTGTGAGAAATGCCAGGGGTGGTTTCTGACTGGCTCCCAGTGCGGCACTGAGGATGACTAAGCTTGTATAAACTTTAAATCATATTTCTCATCACAGCAAAGCTGGTCAGAGTACCACCCAGCTCATGCAGAGATCTTGGGCACCATTAACAAAGATGACTTTAATATTTCCAGTAGAAGCATCTCTCATTGCAGAGAGGAACAGAATGGTCTAATAGCTTTTTTCCTGTCTGTAATCTTCACGACTGTATGCAGAAGACTCTTGGATTATGCTCTTTGTACACGTTTGTGATGTAAAACCTGCTACAGAAATAAAGGGGGGTCTCTCGTCATCAAAGGGCTCCTAAATACTCAAGCTCATCTGATACTGTCTTCTGTCTGCCTTGTGCAGTCTTAAGGTGTACGCCTGTTGGAAAATAGGGATGCAGGAGATGGGAAGGAGACAGAGCTGGAGGAGGAGAGGCAACTCTACTTGAGCTGCACTTCTCTATCTCAGTGGCACTAGTGGGAAGCAATGATCTCTGGGGCAGAAGGGAAGCAATGAATATCAACATTCATTTCTATTTTTGACACATTTGCTATAGACTGTGGAATGTGCTCCTGATTCCTACAGTTCAGAATCAGGGAGAATAATTCAGTTTTGTGTTAGTTTTGTTTTCATCCAACCTTATTTTGGAAGGATCCCCTGAAAGGTGACCTAAATCCCTGCTCTTTCCCCAGGCCAGCTTAGCAGACAGAGAATAGAAAACAGACTAAGAGAGGTTTGTCTCACCACAGGGAGAGGGAAACCTCATGATATCAGAGAAGACATTTTACATCAGTGTTGTTAGTTGTTTCTGCCCTGATTGTTGGGCAGGAACAGTCCAAATGATTGGTTTGGGAATTGTGGAGAGGGTTGGAGTTACCTTTCGTAGTATTTTATTCCACTTCTGTTTCTGATCCCTCTCCCTTCTCATAAGCAGCCTTGAAGGCTGCGGTCAGAAGGTGCAGCAAGAGGGAGTATCATGAAACCCAGAGCCTATAAAGCTCTGTGAGTCACTGATAAGATGCTGGAAAATAGGTGCTAAAGCTCTGATAATTTGTCTCAAGTGGAGAAGTACCAGTTCTGCTTCCTCAGTGGTCCAGAATTCTGTTTCCTTAAGGTCTACCTGTTAATTAGACTAACACTGCTTATTAAAAACTTGGATGATAAGTCTCTACAATGTTACTAGGAATTAAGCCTTAGAAGCCTTTTGCTTGCCAGGACTCCGTCAGTAGGGACGTCCAACTCCTTTTCATATACATCTATGCAGAGGTTCATTCAGATCTCAGCCCATTAACCTAACATCTGTTTTAAGGGCAGATTTACTTACACCCTGATGACATATAATAGGATTACATACATTGTCAAAGTTGATTCTTCCTTAGCTCTGATAAAACACAGTCAACTGCTGAAGGTGAGCATGGGAGTGTGAAGATGAAGGAAGTGTTTAAGGACCTGTTACCTGTTTGGAGATATGAAGGCTATACTAGATTTTAATAAACCCATACAAATTAACATTTAATATTTAGTAATTGTATTTGGAGAAGAAATCTCTTGGGGAATTGGATTAATTTCTCTCTTGTTTGCCAAGCATATATAATATTCTTTTATTCATAGCCATTTGCTTATCTTCCTCTCGTGGCAGCTTACTCAGATTGGCAGCATCTCCATTTCTTCTGTAGACAGTTGTAGTCAAAATCATACATATTCTGGGAGGAAAAATTGGAACCTGAACACTGGCTAACTTATTTCTTGCCTTGCAGGGCACCTTTTAAAATGCACCTTTTCTTTGGTAGAGAGACATTGAGAAGTTACAACTAGCCAACAACACTGGGAAGTTACAGCCAATACCAGTCCCATGGAGTGCCCTTCTCTGTGGGAGGGGAAGTGTAAATATTTTCACCCAGATTGCCATGAGGCAATTGTCTTTCTCTATTGTCTTTCAAAGTGATCTGGTTGGCATTCAGGCAGTACTGCATAGCCTGATCAAGGTCCTGCTGCCTGCCTCAAACAGAACAAGGTGTCCTGCGCACAAAATGCTCATATTAAGCAGCCTTTTTGTTGGGAGCATCCAGTTTCAAGTGCCCTGGATCATGGGCTCATGTAAAGTAACATAATGTGGAACAGCAAGTGCCTTTTACTCTCCCGAGGCTCAAAATGAAGAACAGATTCTGATAACTGGATGTGTCTGCTCTGCCTCTGCTGCGTGAAACAGCTAGTTTTTCTGATGATCGACTGAGTAGCTGTTTATGCCAAATTCCAGGGTACAATAACCCACTGTGTACACCAGACCCAGCAGCATGGCTTTTCCACTTAAAAGCAAATAGTAGAAATGACCCAGTATGGTCTGTTTACTATTGACAGTCTTCTGTTTCCTGACTGGTGTTTTTTCCATCATCTAGGTGGCCAGAGACAACCTCCTTATGGAACGTCCTGGGTCCCTGTGGCATTGGGCATTCTCACAGCTCTGGTCACAGCTGTTGCCCTGGCTCTTATTCTCCTTAGGAAAAGAAGAAAGGAAACTCGGTTTGGGTAAGGGAGCCTCTCCTTGTGTTGGTTAGAGAGAACACTGAAAGTACAGTAGAAAAAAAATGTTATATCAATAGCTAGGCTTTAATAGAATATGGAAATATAAACTAGATATGGAAATAAACTAGATAAACGTAATTCTGTAAGTTCTTAGCATTGTTGCTTAAGAGACTCAAAGAGAAAAGACCCACAGATGCATCATTTTCTGTGTTCTTAGGGGCTAGGCCCTTTATCCCATGCCAGTTTTCAGGCTAGCAGCTTCTTGTAACTTCCTGACTGCCCAGAACTCTCTGGATCCCCAGGAAAGTCTCCTTTCCATCACCTCTGACACTTGGCTGTGGGTTGCTCCCTGCTGCAAGTAAGATTCCTATTCTTTTCAGGGTGTCACAAACCTCTCACAGCAGCATCTCTGTGTATGTGTCTCTTGCAACCTGCCCCAACCTGGGCACTCAGGATAAGTGATTCCCCTCTTTTAGAGGGCTCTTGCCTCCTCTAAGTGCATCAACAAGGCAGCAGAAACCCATCATTACTCCTCTGTAACTCTTTAACAAAACAATCTGTAGTACTTATATGGCAAGGGATAAGAAATATCTGTACTGTTCAGGACACCCTTTTAGAAGTGAATGGTCCTGTAAGTAACCGTGGTCCTCGTGTGTCTTTTCTGCCTTCTAGCCATGCCTTTGGCAGTGTGGTTGGCAGAGGGGATCCAGCAGTCCATTTCAGAGCTGCCAGGTCTTTCAACAGAGAGGGTCCAGAGCTCATTGAAGCAACATGTAAGTAAAATGGTGTGAGTGATTCTGCTCGAGAAGCTGTGTTCATGCATGTACTGTCCTGTCCCTTTGTTTTCCCAGACGCCGATGGTTTTGGACCAAGAACATGTGATCAGTTTACAAGGAGGTTTAGAGAGTGTGGGTGGCGGAGGTGAAAGGGCAGAATTGCTGTTGCTATACCAATTACAGAGCACTTGCTAATTACAGATACAGTCATTGTGTATATTAGTGGGAGGCATAAATTCACCACTCCTCTGCCCCAGTTTCACACTACTGTGACTCCTTCTACTGTAATATTATGCAACAGTGAGATAAATGCGGCTCAATGATAACAGCATGCTTTAAACTCAGTGCTGAGCTGTGCTACAAGCATGTACCAATTCATACGCCAGGAATTCCTAACTTCTCAAACAGGAGATTGAATCCCAGGAATGGCCGGAGTTAAGACGATCCATTTCTGTCTCTATGTTCAGTAATGCCATGGCTCTCTGTAGCTGCGTTGCATGGCTGGGTTACAATGCTGAAGTTTGCTTCTCTGAGTTTAGGGGCCCCTCCATGAAATCTAGTGACCATAAACTGTTGGACATTGTGTTATCCTCTCAGCCAGGTAGTGTGAGGCTTGTACTTAAAATAGTTTGAGGGACAGTCACTGAAAACTGGTGCAGCTCCATCAGATTAAATGGAGCTGTGTGAACCAGTGTCTGTCAATGTCCTTTCTCGTTGGATTTTGTCCTCCCAGGGTTATTTACAGTACTTCTGTATTCCTGTTGCTCTTGGTGTGTTTAAGGATGGTGTTATCACAACCTTCCCCTTTCAGTACTGTTGGTGAGGCTAGAGGACATGGAAGGGAGCTCGGTCTTTTTCAGGTTTTCATGCTTACAGTGTGGGAATCAGATTGGAGATGGAGATAAGAACAGGTGACTCTTGATGTTGTGAGAGAATATTCAAGTGTCCCTTATTTGACTCTTCCTTTGTTTTTTTCCAGTGGAGAGTATAGGGATCAGTGATGAGCTGAAGACAAAACTCAAAGATGTTCTAATCCAGGAACAGCAGTTCACCTTGGGAAGAATGTTGGGCAAGGGTAAGAACCAAAACTGAACAAGCGTTCACATTGAAAGTCCCACATGTGTTATCTTTACTGTTGAGCAGGGAGAAGCAATTATAAGCAGCCTGTTTTCTCCCCCTCTGCTTGTAGATGTCAATTTAAATGGAACTTTCCCTTCCGCACACATAAAACATTTCAAAGGTTTAGCATAACTAAGAGGATATTGGCTAAGCCATTCCTGTTATACGGCTCTACAGAGTCATGAGCTGTAGTCTATGCTCAGTTTTCCAAAGTACTATTGATTCACTGGTGTGTGAATCTCTTTCAGAGATTTAAACAAAGGAATATTCAATTAAACTTCTGCTCTTTCTACTGACAAAGTGGTGCTATAGAATTTCTTCTACTCAAGTAAGCATGCACCAAGTATTAAATGGGCTGAGACAATATGGAGACAGAGGTGACCTACCTTAAACAATCCAACCGCTCATAAAATATAGTGATTCAGATATTCTCAATGTCTGGGGTGGTTTGACTGTAGATTTTAGTTTGGTCTCTCAGAGAGTCCCCTTTGGAGCATTTATGCTCATTAGTTCAGGTCCTTAGGAGCTCTTCTTACTGTGGACGTCCATCTGGATGTCCCACACAGGTGCTTCATACATTTCTTTGAGGTTTTCAGCTCAGGAGGGATGGGCAGAGTAAAGGTGGGATGCTTCTCACTTAGCTTTAGCTAAAATATTTGCTGAGAAACTCTGTGTGAAAAGGTGGTTTTGAATTTAGATTTCCCAAATGGCAGGTAGGCCAGCGCGCTAACTGTTGAATCATCCTTCCCTGTATCTCAGTCGGAAGGCAATCTCTGGAAATAAGTGAAAACACGTAAAGTCAGTAACTAAGATTGGAGCATAAGTCAGGGGTTATAAGCAAAAGGAAGCTAAAGTGTTTGGCTTCCTTCTTCATAAGTATGTTCATTGCAGTTTTCTTTGACCCTTTCCCACTGAGAAGTATTCTTTTGCTCCGTCCCTCCTAGAACAAATGCATTTCTTTCGGAGCAGGAAGATGACCTTCCTGCAGAAGTGGTCTCAGAGGGTTTAACAATGCTAAGTAATCAAGCAGCTGTTTCATCTGTGTCAGCTTTTGTCCAGTTTCTGGGATCCTGCTTCAACCCTTCTGGGTTCTGGGCTGTCCCTATGGCAGGTAACTGGGAATTGGCTGCAGTGAGGTCCCTGGGGATGGCCTTGATGGGAAGATGCAGCTGGCAGGATCTGGTCTGTGATGTCAGCCCTGTTCCCCCAACCCCACGCTTAGCATGCAGGTTCTAATATAGCATAGCTCGGTTGCCTTGGGCTCTGCTGACTCTACAGCTGAGAAACAGCTCCATAATACAGAAGCAGCACAAAATGCCTTTGCTCCTTCCCATTTTCCTCTTTTGTGGTCAGATCCACTGCTCTTGGTTATTGTGAAATAGTCATGTGCCATGCAGTAATGAAGGATGCTGGTGAAAGGCTAATGGGAAGATAATGCTTTCGGGGTAGGTGTCCTCAGTGCCATGTTTTGCTTCCTTCTTTTCAGTACTAGAGTTCCTCATACTACTGCATTTTTGGTGGGGTAAGCAGTTACAAAATTAGGAAGAGCAAATCTAGCATCGTCCGTCTGATGTGGGATTGCCTTCTTTCCCTCTTGTTTTCCTCTGTTTTCTGGACTCCTAGCACAGTGACCTCTGTTTACTGGTAGTGATACCTCCTCCAGGTATACATAGGCTGAAAGCTGCTGGTTAGAACTGCAGAATACAAAATGAAGCTGGTAGCTTAATTTCCTATGGTTATTCAAGCTTTGCCAGTGACCCTTTGAGTGAACCTGCTGTGAATCATACTGTCTTCACAAGAAGCTGTTTCCTCACTGCCTGCTCTGGTCACTTCACAGGGGAGTTTGGGTCAGTTCGAGAGGCACTACTGAAGCTAGATGATGGCTCTTTCCAGAAAGTGGCAGTGAAGATGCTGAAAGGTAAGTGGGAACAGAGCTACCTGAAGTGCTTAAGAGAAGAGAGCTTAGAAAGATTAAATGCTATCTATCCATCCTGTTCTTCAGGAAACATGCCCCAATGCTCTTTACTCCTCTCTGAGATTCCCACTCAACCACTCTACCCATATTGTCTCCTATCCCTTTCATGTCAGTCTTGTAGCAGAAGCTTTTCAGAGAAGGACCTATACCACCTAAGTTGCTTGTACAGCACCTAGCATGTGGGGCGTGCAACCAAAACCAAATCATACAGCTTCTGTGCATAGAGAATATTGGTTAGTTGCTTGATTCAACACAGCACTACATCACGTGGCATAGACAGCTCAGCGAGGTCTGCTTTGCCCCAGTAATTCAGTAATGAAAGACAGCATTCCTCCAAGCACATATCCTAGAATAAACAGAAGAGTGTTTGGGCTGAATGCAGTGACAAGCTAACTCATCTCTGTCAGGCATATTTGAATAAATAGTCTAACTCCCTTCTGATTTGTTGTTTGTTGAGGGTACATAACTAACACGTTCATCCGGCAGAAGTCTAACAAGAAAAGCAATGAATAGATAGGTGTAAGTCAAAGCAAGTATGTGCATATATGTATGTGTATATATATTAACCTATGTTATTTCACCCCTGTTGCTTGTAAAGCAGAAATGAACTGTGGCTGACTTAGAGCAGTCACACTCACTTATCTTTGGAGCTGAGTTTGGCTGCCACAGAATACCAGTTTATACTAAATATCCAAGTACCACATTAGTGTAAGTTGCATCACCAGTTTCAACAGTAATTCTAATCAGTTTGCAAGCTTTTGTGTAGTCACACTGTCTACATTCAGGCATGTAACTTGGAAACTGTCGCCCTCCCAAAGCACCTTCCTTCTCCATTGACTGTAAAAAGGGAATCTACCTTTCTCTTCTTAATCATATTTAAATTACGTGCCTAAAGCAGATAATGTGAATACTCCCCTACACATCTGAGTCTGATCTTGCAGCAGGACTGGAGGATTCCTGCTAAATATAACAGCAGCAGTGGGAGAAGTAGTCCACTGAGTTAATTCTTTATTATAGTGGTATATTTCCATAAATCTGGAGTAATAGCAGTGAGAAATAATTTACTGCAACTTCATGCTGATGTATGTCACTGCTGAATTAGGTCCAAGCTCTCCAGCAGTGTGGGTTTTTAAATCTTAGCTCTAGCACTTCAGAAGACTCAGTCGTGCTAAGAGACATAAACGCATTGATCTTTCATGCTGTCCTTATGACAGATGAGCTGGGGTCTGCCGTGCCAGCCAGGGGCTCCAGGCCATCTCCTCAGTTTCAAAATGCTCTTTCATTTTGTGTGAGGTCTCCCTCACATTGCAGTTTAGGTTCTTTTAGCTAATTAATTTCTTACATCTTAAACCCACACATGCTTTGCATGGCTTCCAAGGGAAGCTGTCACTGAGAAAAGAGCTTCTAATCAGCAGGTCCTTACTCTGCTAAGAACCAGTTTACCAGATGTCTCTTATGGGTGCTTACTGCTCCCATACAAGGAGAAAGTGTCAGGCTCTGCTTTGTTGTAAATGGTCTCATCTAGCTGTAGGTCTGAGAGGATGGGCTGTGTCACAAAGAACAAATGTCTGATAATCATTATGTGTAAGGTACCTCGGAGCCACCCACAAAGGGGAAGCAAACTTACAGTCACTTTCTTCCCAGCGGATATCTTCACCTCGACTGACATTGAGGAGTTCCTGCGAGAGGCTGCATGTATGAAGGAGTTTGACCACCCCCATGTCACTAAACTGATCGGTAAGCCAGCACTGCTGCTTGTGCCACAGAGCACCTCCTGTTCCTTCACCGTCCCACACAGCCTCACACACTCACCCTCACTGCTGTACAACAGCAGTGCTAGTGCAGCCACCTCTGTGCTGCCTGGAGTCCTGCATGCATCAGCGCTCTTCCTGGACCTAGAAGGAGTTGGAGTGTGTGGAAGTGCTCACAACACTTGCCCTCATACACCCCTAGTAAGCATCTCTTAAGCCGTTTCTTTGATCTTGCAAGTGTTACTCAGGCTGGCTGAGGTATGTCTAAACTGCTGTGAATTGTGGACAGATGGGTTGGTAGGCATATAGAGCGAATGGAGATTGTGCCATTCCAAAGTAAGGAACCAAGACATTTGTTTGTGGGTGAGCACTATGGAACAGACAATATACAGAGTGTGGAGATTGCTCTGCAGAGACTGAGGTTTGGGGCTGTCTGCTCTGGAGTGATCCTAGAAACATTTATAGCTGGTCCTGCCAGGAGAGCTGAGGCGCAGTACTGCCTCTGAAGTAAACAGGGTTAGAGGTATCTTAGCACCTCCTGGCATGAAGCCATGCAGAGAAGCTTGGAGCATGGAACCTACCCACCAAAACTGTGCATTTTCCTCCAGATTTGTAAGAGAAAAGGCACAACAGCCTGTAAGATCCCCCTTGGGACTGATGTGTTTGCTAAAACCCTTTTGCTATGTATGTTCTGATTAGGAGTCAGTCTGCGAAGCCGTCCCAAGGGCCGTCTTCCAATTCCCATGGTGATCCTGCCCTTCATGAAGCATGGAGACCTTCATGCTTTTCTGTTGATGTCACGGATTGGGGAAAACCCTTTTGTAAGTGTTTTACTGTAGAATTCCTTCTGGGTGGGTATGGATTTTCAGAGAATCTACTCAGATCTGTTCCGGGTTGGTCTCCCCAAGGCATTGGCATTTGACTGGATTTTAATAGCAGAGAAAGCTGTGAGATGCAATGTTGCAGTATGTCATTCCACGCATGCTGAGGACCAACTCCTCCATTCCATCCCCTCCCTGTTTCCCCCATGCCTGCTCAGTCAGCCAGCAGAAAATCTTGCAGTTTTGCCATGCTTGCTTGCAAGTTTGCAGGAAGGGAACTTGAACTGTTATTTCTTTCAGAACTTGCCTGTTCAGACACTCCTCAAGTTCATGATTGATATTGCCAGCGGGATGGAGTACTTGAGCTCAAAAAATTTCATACACAGGGACCTTGCAGCTCGGAACTGCATGTAAGTGATCCATATAAGGACCAGAGTGGGTGAGAGGTGGATGAGAAGCCTTTTGTGTGACAGAAGTGGAGATGGGTCCCATCCAAGGATGCTGGTCCTTGCATTTAAGTGACCATAGACACAGGGGAGCCGCGGCCATGGGGTGCGTGTGGGCATGGGGTGTGTGTGTGGGCAGTGCTGGGAGCTTGGAGTGATCCCTGAAGTCCCATTGAACTTCCAAGTAGACCCTATTTATAAGGAGCTTTTCCATCATGTTCTGCACATACAGTTTCATAGAGTTGTACAATTGTCATTAGTCACTCAAATGACTGTGTGTCAGCATGGGCTATTTGTTCCACAATATAATGTAACCAAGAGGAGAGAATGGGTTTGGCTGTGTTAGGAGAAAGGAACTTTCACTATAGCCTGGAATCTGTATTTCTTGTATCAATTTTGAGGACTTGATTATCACAATATAAGAAATGCAGAATTTCTCTGGCAGCCTGTGGAGAATGCCTTTAGAAATAATTGCAGGGTGAACACATGGTATGATCCCACATTGCTGTTCTTGTCCCCAAACTGCCTTGCCTGCTTCGAAGGGAAGAAAGATCCTTTTCATATCCTTTTCACTCTGCTTCTTCTCTGAGAACAGAGTAAAGAACTGTCAGAGAGAAATCTGCCTCTGAACAAAACCACGACAACTGGTAAAATCCTCAAGGAGACACAGATTTCCAAAGGCATTTGAATTCCAGATGCACAGACAGGAGCCTGGTGTTCACAATGAAGAATGAGGGGTTAGCCTGCTTTGGCATTTACCAGAAACCCGTACTTGATTTCCTATTTTTAAACATCCAGAAAACACAGACTTCCTCCAGAGGAAGCTGAATGCCTGTTTCAGCACATCTCTGGGGAAAGCAGGGAGTCCTTTATGAGGCCTGAGATCATGAAGCCTTTGTGGGCTTCACTTGCACTACGTGTCTAGGTTTAAGTTGTGACAGAGCAATTTAGACCATTAACCAGGCCTGAAGATAAGATGTGGCAGATCTAGTTTGAGCAGTTGTAACAGCCAGTCCAGGCAAGCACCCTATGCTTTTTTTGGTTGCCTATATAGAGTGCAGGCCTTTGTGACAGCAGTGAGCACTGCAGATGTCCTATGGCAATCCTGGATGCTACAGAAAGTACCTGATTTCACTTTGTGTAACAGAGTAAACCATTTCCTTACTTCCTTAGCCCTAATTATCTCCCTGTTAGTCCCAAGGAACTGATTTGAGGCCACTAAACTATTTCACATTGGTCATCAAGTAGATGAAGTCACTATCCTTCTGGGTAATACTTGGTGATCTATATACCTCAGTTCCCTGGACATAACAGGGCTCTGTGTTTTGCCTGAGGTGGCCTGTAAATGCTTTCCTCAGTCATGGAAACTTTCCCTTAGGTTGGATGAGAACATGAATGTAAGTGTTGCGGACTTTGGGCTTTCTAAGAAGATCTACAGTGGAGACTACTACCGCCAGGGCTGTGCCTCCAAGCTGCCAGTGAAGTGGCTTGCTCTGGAAAGCCTGGCAGATAATCTGTACACAACACACAGTGATGTGGTGAGTTTTCCTCTGGTGCATGTGGGAATCACTTGTATTCCTGCTGAAGTGGAGGAATCCTTCTGTATTCATTGAAGGTGGGAAAAGGCCCTGGTGATGGGAAAGGGAGTTTGCCTTGTGTTTGAGGGATGATGCTACCTGTCTTGGGTGCTGTCAAAACTCAAGACTAAAAATACATGCAAGTGGTTTATGGCAGAAGTCATGAACCTTTTTCCTCTTCTTCTTTGGTCCTTCATTTTTCAGTACTTATCCCCATGTTCTCATTCACCTTTCCCCATCTCCTTTTTCTTTTCCTCTCTCTTCATGCAGTCTCTTCTTTCTTACTCTTATTCCTTCTCCTTTCTCTTCTGCATGACAATTCGAAGGTGACATTTGCAATGCCTTAACCCACACGCTCATGTGCAAGTGCAGCAAAGGTGCACTCTATCCTACAGAAGGTATTGGTGGAACTTCATAGATGGTGAATATATCAGTGCTTAGGCATTCCCCTATAACTTCACCCCTGGGGAGTGAGGCTGTACCCATTCATCTGGAATTTTTGCTTCCTTTCCCTTTGTTTTATTTGGGGTTGTGTTTGTTTGGTTTTGGGGTTTTTTTTGGGTTTGGTTTTCAGTTCTGATACCTTCTCCCTTCTTCCTTGCTGCCTTCTGATCCGG
This sequence comes from Brotogeris chrysoptera, assembly GCA_030323915.1. NCBI lineage: Eukaryota > Metazoa > Chordata > Aves > Psittaciformes > Psittacidae > Brotogeris > Brotogeris chrysoptera. Next base: position 16,042 of record JARCZZ010030351.1, on the reverse strand, counting down.
TTTCACGCTGCTTTTGTCCTTCAGGCCTGTGAACTTACCTTCCCAGTTATCCCTGTCACAGTGTCCCTGAAGAGCTCACCAAGAGTACCTTGTAACTTGGCTGCTCTGTTGCCCAGTGATTTCTGTAACCACTGTGGACAGTGTTTAGTGACTGGTGATCGCTAGCTCAGCCAGTTCACTGTAGACACTGGACAGGCTTTTGCTTATGAAAATAATCAGTTTTTGCACCTAGCAAACCTTGTGGTTTAATTTAAATGTACAACTGTTGCCGTTTGTTCCTTGCCCTGCTTATTGCCTAAACTGCTTTCATTTGTGCCTGTGCATTTCCACTAACTCAGAATCTGGCTCAGTGAATTAAACTGATTTGTGAGCCCCAGACCAAATCTTCTTACAGCTGGGAACCACAAAACTAATAGCTTAAAGAACCATGAGATGCTTGGGAGAGGTCTGCAGGTGGAAGGCAGCAGTGACTCCCATACCTTCCTGTGCTCCACTGCAGGATAGGGCCAGGCAGAGCCTTCAGCTGTCTCCCAACATGATGTGTCATTTCTTTGTTTTCTAGCTAGAGATAGTCCTTGCATCACTGCTGCTCACATAACGTTACCCCAGGCTGGGAGGGTTGGCACAGCCTGAGCACACTGAAACCTCACTCCAGCGAGCCAGGGACTGTCTGTTCACTCATTCTGTGTGCTGTTCCCTTGCAGTGGGCGTTCGGGGTGACCATGTGGGAGATTGTGACCCGAGGGCAAACCCCTTATGCTGGCATTGAGAATGCAGAAATCTACAACTACCTCATCAGCGGGAACAGGCTCAAGCAGCCGCCGGAGTGCCTGGAAGATGTGTGAGTACTTCCTTGCCCTGCTGACATGTGGTTCCTTGAGAAGCTTGGCTCGCTGGGAGGAAACAGGGGCAGCTGGCTGGGATGCTGCTCTGAATCCGTCCACTTTCCAGTACACAGAGGCATTCACTAGAAAGCCTCTGGGTTAGCTACCAGATACTGTCTGCTGGCAGAGCTCCCTGGAACCTGTGGTAGCTGCACAAGCAGCTAACTTGGCTCAAGGGTTTGAACAGTGTCAACATAAGCAGCTCTTGGCTTTGTGGAAACTGTAAGTGTATTTCCAGAAACTCGCTGCTCCCTACCTTCTCAGGCCAGTATCTGAGAAAGGAGATGAGTTTCATAGCACACTCTGAAGGCTGAATAGAAGAGCAATCTAGCAAGATGACAAGGAAACTGAATTGCAGAGGCAGTGGCCTCATGGGCAACATGCGGTCCTCTCCTTCCTCTCCTCCTGCTCTGGTGGTGGATTATTTCGTGCAGTTTCCTTTCTCCTGCATTTTTCCACATAGAGAATAATCTGTACTCTTGTCATTAAAGCTGTACGCTTTTACCTTCTCAGCAGTTCATTTTAACTCCTCCTTATTTTTAAATGAAAATATCATTACAATGCTGCTCAAATATATTATGTATCTGCAGCTCGACTGCTGTGAGTAGCTTTGGTTGCAAGTTGCAGAGCTTATGGCCATAGGATGTTGTAGATGCCAAAAGTAGAGGAGAGATTGAAATATCTGATAGGCATTGAAGGAAAATCCATCAAAGATTACTAAAAAGGTACAACCTCCATTTTGAGAGGCCCTTGGGCAGGTTATTGAGGCCTGAGAGAATATAGCAGAAGATCTCACTACAGTGCTCACGCTCAGTTTATGTGCTTTCTCCATGTGTCTGATACTGGCCACAGTCGGAGGCAGGGTACTGGGGCAAATGGACTATTTGGCTGATTCATTACAGACAGTAGTTTTCTACCTTTCTTCAAATGAATTTCTGCTATTTGCCAGTGAGGATAAAAGAGAATAGTGCCATGGAATAGCAAGTTTCCATGTTATCTGGAGCATTTAAAGTTATTTCTACTGTTTGTGAGGGACGTAAATCAGGATTAAGATGACTGAACCATAGAAGCTTTCTGTAAAACTAGTGTGAGATCAAAAACAGTCTTGTAGAGCTGATAGCAAGCAAGGGACACAACAAGTAAAATAAAAGCCATCATAAAACGCTTTATTTCCCAGTAAAGGCCATATCAGATTTTTCCCATTTACAAGTTTAACTGAGGTTCATTTGTGTGCGGTGTTTTTCAGTGCCAGCACTGTGCTTTGTTCCTGCTCCCTGCAGAGCTGGCAACAATAATGCCATAGGAATGCAGCTGCCAGTCTTGCGGGTGATGCACAAAGAGGAGGAGGACAATGGCTCCGGCTGTGCTCCAGCTCAGTGGGCTCTGGAGGAAGGCCAGCCAGCACAGGGGAGCAGAGCTCCTCACCCCTTGCCTAGCACAGGCCATCAGAGCCAGCAACTTCCTGTGCAAAGACTTTATCAGGGCCTGTTCCAATAGGACAAGTGGTGATGGTTTAAATTAGAGAGGGCAGATTCAGACTGGATGTGAGGATGACATTCTTTACAACGAGGGTGGTAAAATCCTGGCACGGGTTGCCCAGGGGAGTGCTGAATGCACCATGCCTGGATGTGGTTCTTGGCAACCTGAGCTAGTTGAAGACGTCCCGGCTCATTCCATGGGGGTAGGACTAGATGACCTTTGTAGGTCCCTTCCAAACCAAGCCATTCTATGGTTCTATAATGCCATCTCCTCACACTGGCCCTCAGGCAACCAGAGCTGAGGTGGCGGGAGTTTGACTGCAGGAGAAACACTGCAGCACAGGACCTAAGGCTGGTAACACCACTGAGCACATCTTCTGCGTCGGGGTGGTGCCTTTGTAGTAGAAAGGCCATTACAGCATCCCTCTTCCAGCAGTGAAGCTGTTGCCCGTTCCTCCACAGCCCTTCACTGTGCGTTTTCCCAGTCTCACTGCCGGCCTCTTGGGAAGCAACACTGGCACCGGGAGCGCTGAGTTAACACGATGTGAAAAATAATACTCTGGAAATAGCTCACACCTCCCACAGTTGGATCTCTGTTTTGTTTCTTCCTGTGTTTCATCTGCTCTTGAACTACAATTTGGGGGGATGGATTCAACCACAGCAGAGATTGTTCAGGATCTGTTTTTTGTGAATAAATCCAAAAGCTATTACTAAATGGTGTCACACTCATGGTCCTCTTCAGGCTCTCCAGAGACGGTGGAATGGGGTTTTTATCAAGAAGCTCAGCATCCTTTGCCAGGGCTTTGGGGCTTTTCGGTACTGTCTAAATAATGATTTTGAGCAAAATGAGAATAGGAAGGAACAAAGAATTATGTGCTGCCACCTATGCAAGGCCAAAGCTGACAGGGTTTGGGGAAAGTGTCTGTGCTTTTAAAGCTGAACTGCGCAGAACCCCTGTTCAGAGGTGCAGGGGTGGCTGCTCTGCTTCTCACTGCTCTTGTTGCCTTCTATTTTGCAGCTACGATCTCATGTGCAGATGTTGGCATCCTGAGCCCAAGCTACGCCCCAGCTTCGGACTGCTCCGGTCGCAGCTGGAAATGATTCGGGGGAGGATGTCCACACTCTCTTCCAGTCAAGATCCTCTGTATGTCAACATTGGGAAGGACAAAGAGGTGTCTGCAAGTGACCCTGCCCTGCATGCCTCCTTTGGGAACACGGACGGTGAAGAGACCATTGCTGGGGCAGCTGCTGCTGTCACAAGTGACTATCGCTACATCATGAGCCCCTTGTGCCTTGGAGATGATACCGAGGGTGAAAGACATCCAGATGGGCAGGAAGGGGAGGACAAAAGCCTTCTGTATGAGCTGGAGACAGAGGGAGAGAAAAGTTGTTAGCCTGTACATAGCAGTGACACTGCTTCCCTGGGATGGGATGTGGTGCTGTGTTACCTGGGGCTCTGATGCCAGATCTGGAATGGCTTTGAACAGCAGTGGCCAGAGCTCTTGGGCAGCTCCTGTAGCTTTCACCCGCTGTGTGGGCTGCAGTGGCGGATGGCATGCAAGGATGGAAACCCCAACAGCACCTTGGATTTGGGGGAGGGCGGTAGGGTTACAGGTTGATTGCATCCCCCTGGAAGGAGCTCAAAGTGAATGTGGGCAGAGTGTGAGCTCTGCTCCTCACTGACTGCTGGATCAGAGCTGAGTACACCTTCTGTTCAGTCTGTGCTCGCTCTTGTGTAGATGTTGTCTTTGATCCTGGCTGCGTGACTTCGGGACATGTACCTCTGAAAACGCTAATGGGTGCTTACACTCATTCAGGACAAGAGGGCAGAATTCCCCTTGTGTTCACTCAGCAGTACTGCCGAGACCTGTACTGCCGAGACTTGTTGCCTACCTCAGTGGTTCTCAAACTGATCTGCGGATCTGCTTCTACCCCGTACTGAATTTGAACATCTGGCTTATTTCATGCAGTGATGGTTGCTGCTCCCTCAGTCTGGGGCTCTTTTTAAGAGTTTCAGACGTTTTGATGAGTATTGGAATTACAAAAAATGAAAATCCAGCATCCCTCCTTGCCCCACGTACCTTTTATGTCTTTCTTTTTCTTCTGTTTGATGCCAATTCGGGCCTGACCAGACTTGCAGCTGGCATTAAAATGGGAAGGGAAGGGAAGGAAAGCAGCTGGCATGTGTGAGGGCAGAATCCAGCTTCAAAGGGATGGAAAGGCTGTAGAGAAGACTTAGCAGAATGGGGAAACAGTGCTAATTAATGCTAAATGCTGCCCTCCAGGAGAAGAAGGAGACAGCTCAGATACAGAATGGCAGGATTGCTTCAGGTTAAGCTGGAGCAGGACTGAACATTTGCTTTTAAATAGGGTTCGTTTAATCTCTATCAGTCCTATGACTTTTTCAAACCAAGTGCTGTAGCTGCTGCAGTAAAGCTGTGAAATTGGTGCTGGGAGGGTGCGTGAGCTGGAGGAAAAGTGCCAACGGGGAGATCTCTTTCTGAAGAGAGAGTCCTCATGATGAAAAAGCTTGAGAACCACTGGCCTTCCTATTTAGAAGGTCTTCTGGCACGCTGTAAAAGTCACACCAGAACATAAACTAGTATCACTGCAGCCTTCCAGACAGGGCAGAATGAGTGGTTTTGCTCTCCGCGTTTGGTTTTGTTTTCCAATCAGCATGTCTGACTCACTGTAACTGCAAATGCTTGTGTGGTTTTTCATAATTTAATATTTTACTGTAAATCAGCATTAGTTTTGTGCAGTGGTTCCCAGCAAGGAAGCGCAGTTACATCTTATGCTACTTATCCTAAATATTTGCTAGATCTTCATTTCTTTTCTTTCCAGTGTGCTGAAAACTCAGCAGTATCTCAAGACTTGGGATTCCACATTGCTCTTCCTCAGAAACAAATACCACAAATGTCATCATTTGCTGAGCTGGCAAAGATGGGACCAATAAGTCTAATGAGACTGCAGGCTTGGTATCAGAACACTCCACCCTTTGATGTCCAGTATTTGCTTATTGTAAAGTTTGGGACTAACTACAAAATTCAGGTCCAGTTTCAGCCCTTAGTGAGAACACTTCCTAGGGAAGGGGAATTTCAGCTGGGGGCTTGGGCATGGGTCCTTTCTGTAAAGTTTCCTAC